>CACVKS010000173.1:0-23654 GCA_902749335.1 Acanthamoeba triangularis
ACCAGAAGTACCAGAAGTTGTACTGGGAGTTGGACAAGATTTCCTGGAGTTGGGGCGGTACCTGAATTGGGCGACGAAGGGGTGGGCGATGGCCTCCTCAGCGCTGAGGCGCTTGTTGGGGTTGAAGTGGAGGAGCTTCTTCAACAAGTCGATGGCGTCCTCGCTTGCGTGCGGGTACAGCTCGTTAAGCGACCTACCCCCCCCAACAATTTACAGTGAAACGTGAGCCTCAGGTAATGAGAGGCGTGACAACATCAAGTGATAGCGGACCTGGGTTTGGACTGCGTCAGGGATTCGAGCATGGTGGCGGCGTAGGGCGAACGGATCGCGGCGATGTCCTCGGCGGACGGAGGGCCCGTCAGCTCGATGATGCGCACCAGCTGCCCGGATGGTGTCAAAAACGCACTGTTAGGCGCCGCACACGCACACGCGCGAGCAGGGAGTGCGCGGTGTACCTGGTTCATTGTGCTGGTACCGGGGAACATGGGCTTACCGCCCAGCAGCTCTCCCAGGATACAACCGACGGACCACATGTCCACTCCCTTGGTATACCTGGAGAAACACAAAACTAAGTTACCGTGCAACTCATGAAAGTGGCCAGTGAAGTGGAGCGCGACGTACGTGCCAGAGGCGAGGAGGATCTCGGGCGCGCGGTACCACCGGGTGGCTACGTAGTCGGTGAGGGTCTCGCCCTCCTCGCCGCAGAAGGCGATCGAGCGGGCCAATCCGAAGTCGGCCACCTTCACCAGGCACTCGCTGTTCAACAGAATGTTGGAAGGCTGTTGCCACCAACCAGATAATCAAGACATATAGCGCCATTAGGTCTACAAATTTTTGTCATAGCGACCACAAGTGGGGCATTTGTTGTGTTGCTGTTACCTTCATGTCTCTGTGGAGCACGGCGCCGGTGTGCATGTACTTGAGGGCCTTCAGCAGTTGGTAGAGGATGTACTGCTTGTGGACCTCCTCCAGGATGTTGGCCCGGATCACCGCGTGCAAATCGGTCTCTTCGTTGTTGTTGTAGTAACACATCAGAATCTACGTTGATTTCGATTGGTGGTTGCAGCGGGGGGGGGGTAAAGTACCCATGTGTTCGAAGACCAGGTAGATGTCGCAGTCGTTGTCGGCCTTGATAACCTTTTGGAGCTTGATGATGTTCTCGTGATCATGGAGGGCCTGCAGGAACATAATCTCCCTGTTGAGGAGGTGGTGAGTCATCAACATGACCAGAGTCAACAGAACAAGAATGTAGAGTGTAGAGACAGATTATGATGGTACCTGAAGGTACGTTGGGCATCGGTGGTGTTCTGGAAGGCGCCAAAGATCTTCTTGAGGGCAACCTCGTTCTTGGTCTTCTTGTCCGTCGCCTTCCACACAATCCCATAGGCCTATAGTGGGGTGTGTGATCGATGGTTCGTTAGGACTCGGGGGCAATCAAAAGATTGGCTGTAACACTTGTCAGCCACGTACGCCTTTCCCCAGCTTGGCCGCGATGTCGTATCGCCGCAGGACGTGCTTGTCAATCTCATCGTTGGCGGGGGGTGACGACATGCTTGGAGATGTCGCTGTTGTCTATTCTACTTCCTCCTCCCTTGGGTTCAGCTTCTTTACACACTGTTCCCTCTGATAAAGACCTTCGCTACCCCACGCACCTCACTACACCCACCTTGAAGGTGGCAGTTGGAGGGTGTGCGAGGAGTTGGTCGTTTTCCAGGTGGTTCCTTCCAGGCCGTGCCTGGTTGGGTCGTTCCTCCTTGTTGCCTCCAATCTTGCCTGCCCTCCTCGGTAACCACTTTCCATTTTTCAAATTTACGTCGACCTGTTGCTAGCCAACCCCGCTTTCTGCTCTCAGCGTAAACACTCAAGTACAATTTTTTAAAACACATTTACAAAACAACTTTAGTTTTCGAAAAAGAAAGAAAAGAAATTGCCAGTGAGAAGCAGAGCAGTGGCTGCATGAAGTGTTGGCCAGAGACGGAGTGACGAGTTGTTGCTTCTTTACATCAAAAAGGCGTTGTTGGTGGTGAAAAACACCAAGATGGAGGGGAGGGAGCAGGAATGAAAAGAATTCAGGAGAGGGCAAGAAGGACGGCTCACTTGTGTGTGGTGTGGGCTTCAGCCGATGTTCTTGGAGGGATCGTTGGGGTACTTGATCTGCGCAAACGACATCAGCCGCTTCACCGCCTGGATGTACTTTCTCTGCGTCTCGTCGTTCAGAATATGCGCCACCTGCATGACGTGCGGGGTGAGTGGCAAGAGTCGCATAGTGGTGGTAGCAAGCAACTGGGGGTGGGCGCGCAGGTACCTGGTTGGAGAAAATCTTCTCACGGGCCGAACGCTCGTGGATACCGACCATGGTCACGCCCATGGGCCACGGGGCGTTGCCGATGGAGAGGCGCAGGTAGGCGTCGTTGGCCTTGACGTACTCGCGGGCGCGCATCATGAGCACGATCTCGTAGGTGGGCACCAGGATGTCCTGCGCGAGGCCCTTCTTCTTCAGCAGGTGGAAGAACGGCGTGATRTTTCGCAGCGTCTGCTTGTACGTCGCCGCCGCGATCTTGCCCTGTGTCGTGTCGTGTCGTGTCGTGTTGCGTGTCGTGTCGTGTTGCGTGTCGTGTTGCGTGTCGTGTCGTGTCGTGTCGTTGGTCGTGCACCATACCAGCAAACCGCAACGAAATGAGTACTGAAGAAGAACGAAGAGCGAAGAAAGAGCGAAGAAGCGGTGGGTACCTGAGCGGTCCGCTTTTCGGCTTCGGGTCGTTCGGCGAGCTCCTGCTCCCACTCCTTGAGGAGCCGGCGGAAGGTGTACATGATCTCGTCCTCCTTGGTGAGCTTGTCCTCGGCCTGCTTGCGCTCGTAGGCCTCGTCCAGCTTCTTCAAGAACTCGGCCGCGCTCGTCGCCTCGTCCTTCTTTTTCTTCTGCACACAGAGAGTGCGACACACCACACGACACACACAACACGACACACGCGAGAGAGAGAAGTCAGCGACTGAGAGCAAGGGCCCGATTGAAAGTAGGGAGTGGGGTGGTGGGGGTGCTGTACTTCAGAGTCGTCGCCCTTGGCCATGTTCTTGAGATCGGAACCGAACTGATCGCTCCAGCCGACGGCCTTGTACTCCTGATCGGCCGGCATCACCGACTCGAGCTGCAGCAACCGACGCTGCCTCTGCACTCGCGTCACCAYCGCACGACACACACACACACACACGTCGTGTTAATTAAAGACACACGACACACGCAACACGCGACACGACACGCAACGCACAGCTGGGGAACGGTGGATTGCGTACTTGATGGTCGGTCTCGCCGAAGAGGATGACGGGCTGGTTGAGGCGCCGCAGCCGGCGAAAGATCTCCTCGCGCGGGAGAAGGACCACCTCGGCCTCCACGGCGGCCTCCTCCTCCTCTTCCCGCGCACGGCGTTCCTCCTCTTCCTTCTCGCGCGCCCTGCGCTCGGCGGCCTCCTTTTCCTCACGCTCGCGCACCAACTGCATATCAAAGAAAGAAGCACAAAATAAATATAAATGTAATCATTTTAAATGAGCCAATTCATTCTAATTAAATGCACATTTAGTCCCTGGTTATCCACGGATAAGAGGCGATCTTGTAAAAATTTAAAAATTTTCAATCATTGGGGGGGGCGATACAGTGAAGGTGCAGGAGACAAGAGGGCAGCACCTTTTGTTCTTCTTCCTCCTTGGCACGGCGTGCTTCAGCTTCGATTTCAGCCTTGGTTTTGTACTTCTTGGCCGCTGCCGCTGCCACGCCATTCCCATTGGCATCCGCACCAGCGGGCGCACCCTTGCGCTTCTTCGACTCTATAAGGGCCTTGAGCGCATCCATGCTTCCTGGCTTCGGCTTCGATGCCATCTTCTCCTTTCCGATTGCAGATGCAGATTGAACTGTGCGATCTCGATTGACAATTTCCTCTCACGGCAGAAAAAGGCCTGAAAAAGATATGTTATGATATTCTTTTCAAAAACAATAAATAAATATCTTTTTATTTTTGTGTGTGGTTTTTTATCTGTGTAGAACGTCGTCATCAGCTGACGTGGTCCTTGGCGCGCTTGCCGATGCTGATGCGGCGCGCCACGAACACGATCAGCATGGTCACCAGCGACAGAACCGCGGCCCGCCACACCAGGCCGCCGTGTGCGCTGCCCTGTACAGGGCGCCCACGACGAGAACAAGAATGATGATTATTGAGTGAGTGGCTTCATGATGATGAAGTTGATGCTCCGTCTTCTCCTCTTGAGCTCAGGGAGGGGACGTACGGTTGAGGTGCAGGCAAGGCGCGAGTCGATAAACTCGGTGGCGGAGGAGAGAAGACGCGTGATGGCGTCCAGCTCGTGGCCGGTGGATTCGAGGAAGGCCAGCGACGCGTTGTAGTCGCCCAGGCCCATGAACGTGCTCGCCTGGAAGCACACGCACCGCAACGCGCATCACCAAGTCAGCACAGATCGCGCAAACCCGAAAGAAATGAATAATGAACTGATCAAGAGAGAATCATAGATAATCATAGATAATCATAGATGAGGATAACAACAACAAAGAGGCGGCCACCTTCTCAAACTTGAACTGGAGGAGGTTCCATCGCTGCATGAGCTGCTCGTAGGCCTCCGGGCTGAGCCCGTCCTCCAACTCGAGATCGTACTCCTGCTCGTGTGGTGACGTGTGTTTGTTAAAAGAGTGCGTTGCGTGCGACCGAGCGATGGAGGGCCAAAGGGGAGGGGCGCTGTACGGCGTAAGTGCGGAAGAGGGAGGTCAGTCGACGGAGGGTGCGTTCGATGAAGCCGTAGAGCCGGAAGCGCCGTGCCGGGTCGGCCTGCGCAAAGGTGAGCCGCACCGACGGCGAAAACGGACCGAACGGCGTACCGCCCACCTGCACCACGACACACAGGTCAGTCGCCCGCCAACCAAGAGAGAGAGAGAGAGAGAGCTGCGATGAAGGTGCAGTAGCAGTAGTAGTACCGCCCAGAGGTAGTTCTCCTTGATCCGGTTGTGGAGCGGGTCCCAGGCCTGGTGGGTGGGCGCGACGCCCCACACGGTGCTCACCAGGGCGCCCATCACCGGCCGGGTGGCGTCCTTGGGGTCGACCGCCAGCGTGCGCCCCGAACACCTTCGGGCACGAGCAGAAGTGGGTGAGAAATAATGAATGACAGACCCCCATGCGAGCGTTTCGCTATTTGAGTGTCGTGTTGTGTTGCGTGTCGTACTGATAGTCGAAGACGACCCGGCTGAGAGGCGTCTGCACTGCGATCACCATGTCCGGGAACGACACGGCCTGGACACGATGCGAACGCAGCGGTGGTTAGAGCTTCAGGCCGTGGTGGGCGGCGGGCGGCGAGTGGCGATCAACAAAGAGAGAGGCGTCACCTGGTGGGTGCGATCAATGAGCAGGATGTCGGTGTTGCTGACGTCGAAGAGGAAGACCGGCACCACCCACTCCGCCGCATCGTCCTCACCTGGAGATCGGCCATGCACAAGTGAGCCCCAGGGCGCACGCACGCGCCATGTGACGGTGTGCGGGGAGCAGTACCGAGCAGGGTCCTGCGATAGCGCCCGAGATGACTGTGCAGCTCCTTCGAGTCCAGGTACTGTATGGACCACCAGGCCCGCGTCAACTTTGACACCCGAAGCGCGAGTGCCGCGTGCTGTGCGCGTGTGCGTGTGTGGTAGTGCGTGTGCGAGCCTTTACCTGATTCACGTAGGCCTGCACGGCCACCCTGGTGACCGAGCTGGTGTGTGTCTGTCGACAGTAGATTAGAGGGCTTGAATGTGTTCAAAAGGCCAGCGGCGATCGGAGGAATGCGTGCGTTACCTTGATGGAGTTGGTCCAAACGGAGGCGAGGAGGTTGTTGTCGACGAGGGAGAACTCCGACTGCCTGAAGGTGATCGAATGGTTCCCGAACAGGTCCACCGCTCCCAGCTGCCGCCCGAGAAAAAAAAAGGCGACTATCATTAAGTTTTGCCTTTGGTGCATAGGTAGTGTGCCAGTGTGTATGTACCTCCTTCTTAATGGTGTCGTAGTCAAAGTAGGAGAATCGCTCCTCTTCGCCCACGAGATGATCGTGCACGAGCACGAAGTGGACCACCACGTTCTTGTTGAGCCCCCAGGCCTACGCGAAACAGAACGGTCCACACCCCAACCGGTCAGTGTGCGTGACCTGTGAGGTAGGGGGGTTTGTTTGGGCGCTGCTTACAGGGAGCCTATAGGGCGAAGGCGAGATGAGGTACTCGACGGTCCTCTGAACGAACGACGTCAGGTCGATCATGAAGCTCTGCCACGTCGTCAACGTCAATTGAAATGAGTTACCGAAACGAAAGGGGGAAAAACGAAAATCGAAACAAAGGTGGGCTCTTGCCTCGGGGGACTTGTGGACTTGGGGGTGGCGCTTGAGCGACGGAATGTCCGCCTCCGTGACGAGTCCTTCGCCAGCTGAAAAGAGGAGCGCGTGAAAGAACGATAGGTGAGCGTGGTGGAGACGGTGGTGAGCGCGAGCGAGCAGCTGCTGCCAACGTACATGTCTGCGGGCCGTAGACCAGAGGGCCGGCTGAGATGTCCACCCACGCAAAGCGCTCCTGTGATGTGTGACCCAAAGGAGTCAGGTTCGGCCGAAGAAGATTGTTGAGAGGGGAAGAAGGACGTGCCTTGGATGCGCCGACAGTGGTCTTGCAGACGGCGTCGGACACTCGCGTGGTCTGGGAGTAGGAGTACTGCTCGATGGGCTGCAGGTGTGTGGGTCAGGATTGAAGAGAGCCCAATGGATGGGAAAGTTGTAAAAAGAAGAAGAAGAGGAGGAACAAGGTGTGAGCTTGCCTTCTTGGGGTTGACGACGTAGATGGTGAAATGGCGGATGTCCTCGGCGTAGTAGTCATCCTGCAGCACTTGCTCGGTGACCCAAGCAGGCACCAGCCCGGCCTCGCGATCCTGCGACGTATGGACCACACGGCACCAGAGTGTCAAGAACGCGCGCGGCGAAGGTGTACACGATACGCGACGCACAACGCGCGATCGAGCTGCTCACCAGGTGCGTTTGAAAGCCGTAGTGAACTGCCTCGGTCACGCTCCTCTTGGCTTTGGAGACATCAAACATGACCTTCTTCTGGATCTTGAGCTGGTGGGGCTCGTTCCCCTCCTGTGTGTGTGTGGCGTCGTTAACACGGATCCCTCCCCAATGGCCAGCGGCACGAGGCACGAGCGCTGAGGGTGGAGGAGCTGTACGGGATGAATGACAGACACCCTGTCGCGAGTCTTCGACAAGAGCGCGTTGAAGTACTTCTGGAACTCGGCCTGTGCATCACACGGCGTGTAGAGGAACCGTGTAAGCACAAGAGTGCACAACGCCAGAGCGTAGAGGTTTTGAATCGAATAAACGAAGGAGCGTGCCTCTGAGATGTCGAGCCCTTGCTCGCCCTCGCCGTCGAATCCGACAAGGCGCACATTGACATAGATCACATCTTCGAATGCACGCAACCGCTTCAAAATCTCATCGAGTGTGGAGGAGGAAGAAGAAGGAGAGAGGGCGTAGGAGGGGCCGGCGACGCTTGGCTCGTCCAAGAAGGACCAGAGAGCCAACTCATGCGAAGTGAGAAGAGGGTGGACGTCTTGGCTGGGGTTGGTCAAGATGGCGCTGCTCAGCACATCCTCTGAAGCAGTGCGGCGGGCGTTGGCGCCCATGGGCATTGAGGCGGTTCTGCGAGCAGCTTCGACAAGCGTGTAGGAAGACGAGGGAAGGAGAGATGCGTGCAGTAGAAGGGATAAAATCGAGTAGAGCATAATGCTGAGTAGAAGAGTGCAGTGCGCAATGCGCGCCCGGCTTGGCGGGAGGGAGGCCATGATGAGGACAGAGAGCACCCTTGCTAGCCAAGGTGCGTCCAGATCTGAATGTGATGATTTCTCTTTTATTTTCCGTTTTCAGGCGCTTTTCTTCTTCAAATTGGCGATCGCACATGATGATCTTGAGGTTTCACGATGGGCCTTCATTTGTTTACAATTATACTATCTATGTACATCTTTCGCTGCTTTGCATATGCAGCGAGGCAAAAATGTAATTGTGGCACAGCCCGATTTGCGAGCAGTATTTACATAAGGCGATGGGAGCTAGATGAAGACCATTTAACGGCGAGCGCCGCCCTTGGCCTTCATCTTCCTGAGGGTGAGGTTGACCCTGTCGCGCACCGAAGCGGGCGGTTTGGCAGCCGCTGCAGCGCCTCCACCGACTCTACGCCGCACAGGGCTGGAGGCGGGGGCAGCCGCGGCCACCATCTTCGCAGAGCCGCTCGCGACGCCGCCCACCTGCGAGCCTGGCCCCAACTTCTTCCTCCCCGATGATGGCGGCATAGCGACCAGGCTGGAAGTCGAGGATGAACGAATGGGGGGCTTGCGAATGCTGCGAGCAGGAGCCAGGGACTGGTCGAGAAGCACGGCGCGGCGTGACTTGCGCTTGGCCTCCTCGTTCTGGTACATCGAACGAAGGCGCTTCCGAATGGAATCGAGGTCCTGCGCTCCATGCTCACCAGCCCGGCGGTGGCTGCCCTCATCGCCCGAACTGCTGTTGTCATCCGAATGGCCGCTGCTCGACATCGTATTCGCTGGTGTTGAAGGGAGGAACGGGCGTGGGTTTCGAAAGAGAGCAGCAGAACGAGGAGGGGTGGAGCCCGATGATGTGTTGCGCGGAGGCAAGCCGGATTCTTAGTTCAGCGAGAGCGAAAGATACAACAAACTTCACAGCTTCCCCCTTGCACACATTCCTTCGCTCTGTGGCTTTCCCCGCGTTCCTTCCACCGAATTTCCCTTTACGCGAATATATTCCTTTCGCTTTTCGCCCCACTGCACACCAGGCCCAAGGAAGAGGCTCACCCTGTACGGGTACCAGGATCAAGGGGGTGAAGGTGGAGATTCAAGGAGCAGGAGAGATGATCCTTGTTATCTTCTTGTAGATAGCAAACAGCTCGCTCGGATAAGAAAAGGAAAACGAAGAGGGAAAGAGCGAAAATGTGTGACAAGCTGGTCCTGGGGCTGTTGCAAGTGGCGGTAGCGAAAGAAAAGCTCGAACGGGAGGAGTCGACGCAGGTTGCTCACTTCTTCCTGGCGCCGATGACGCAGTTCTCCTCGTACTCCTCCCACTGGTCCAACTCGTCCAGGGGGAATGGCTCGAGACTACGCGCACGCCACGAGAAAAGAGAGTAAGCACACCAACATACACCACAATCCTCTGAGAGGTGGCGGGTGGTGCTGTCCAGCGGAGGCGAGCTCACGTACTTCTTCCATTTGTATACCCATCCACCATTCTCGTCCTTCTCGAAGTACTTCACCTCGTACGTCTCCTACACGTTGCACGCCAAGTGATGTCAGAGAACGCGGACATGCACCGAGTAAAAAGACAAATAAATATAATAAATATAACAAATAAATAAATAAATATAATAATGTGTGTTGTACGCCCGGCCCACTGTCGTGCCCACAGGGACACGACGTGTGGGCGTAGGCTGGTCCCGATTATTCTCGCGGGACCATTTGGTTCGATTTTGAAGGTCGATTAATCGCTTATCCCACGGCACAGCCAGGAGGGCGAGGGATGACCTTCCCTTGCTCGAGAGCAAACGAACAAACGAATAAATGAACAAATAAATAAATAAATAAACACGAAAAGTGGGCAGGGAGCGCACCTTCTCTTCTTCCCTCCTGCGCACGGCCTCCCTCTGCGCGTCTTCGATTTTGCACTTCTCGGTGGTGGCGGTCTCCTGGTCGTTCTTCCTCAACGCGGCGGAAACGTGCTGCCACAGCCTAGAGAGCGAAACACACACAACAGTCGAGTGAGCAATGCATCGCCCCCCGCGACGAAGCCCGTGTGATTGCGAATTGACGACGGAAGGGCACGCACCTTCGCGACTCGCACGCGTCCTGCTTGTCGATCGGCCTGATGTCCATGGTGACCTTGGGTGGCGCGTTTTTGGGATCCCAGAGAAGCTCGTCCTTCTGTCAATCGTAGAACGAAACAGTAGCAACGTTAACGCGGGAAAAAGGTGTGAGAACAGCTGCGCAACATCAAGCAATGCACCTAAACGCGGGGGGGGAGGGGACAAGGCACTGTGTAAGGTACCTTGGTGTCGGCCGGCTTGATGAAAATTTCCTCATCCCACTTGCCCGAGATTGTGTACAGAGTCTTCTTCTTGCCCGAGGTCTCCTTGATCTTGCCCGCCACGTAGTTGTAGCCGCCACCAAAGTAGGGCTGGCCGCGGCAATTTGCACAGACGTCGGTGTCAGATAATTGCATTTGGATCGATCGAGCGAGGTGCAAACGCGTTGACAGAGTTGGAAAGTGCGGGAGCGGACACAACGCAGCACATACCTTGGTCTTGAACTCGATCTCGGACTGGAGTCCGGTCTTCTCGCAGGTGATGTATACGGTGCCGCCCATCTCCATCAGCAGCGTGCCCCACAGGATACCTGTCCGTCACCACCACCGACCAGCAAGCATCAGAACAACTACTCCACACTCGCGGTTCGAGTCGCGCGGCACGGCGCGTGCGGTAGAGGGGCAACGGCAAGAAGAGAGGAAACGGAGAAAGAGAAGAGAAGAGAAGGGGATGGGCACCTCGAGCGTAGGCAGTGGGGAAAGTGATGGTGTAGGACTCGCCGGGGATACGGAGGAAGTACAAGACGGCCTCGCCGTCCATGATGGCGGCGGAGGAGTTACCCATGAACCTGGTGGAAAGAGGGTGAATACAGGCCAACGTTTACATAGGAGGGGCAGCGCAATCAATTGATGGATTGAAGGGGAGGTGTGCCGCCGTACTTGGAGCGGAAATTGATGTAGCCATTGATGGCCAACCCCACGGCCCTGTTGGAGGCGTAGAAGGCGCTCACTGGGGGGTGGTGCGACACCTAATTAGGAGTGAATGAAGAAGGTGAGAGTTGCAGCGTGGCACGCGCATCCACCAGACCACGGATCGATCACATTTACAAGAAAATGGCCAAAAATGAGGGCGCCAGTGCACCTGCTCCGAGACGTAGAAGGACTTGGAGGTTCCGTGATCCCACTGCGCGCGGAAGATCTCGCCCAGGATCGGGTTGTAGGGCTTCTTGACTCCCTACAAAACCAGTGCTGGTTAATAAATGTTGCGTGGATGGCGCGTATCCTGCTGCAGAGGCGCGTACCTTGGGGCGAATGTAGAAGCCAGAGAGATACCAACGAGTGATGGCGACCAGCCGCTCAACGGGAGTCTGGCACTCAACCGAGCTGCAGAGATGAACGACGTTGTTGGTTAAAAATAATGATTTAATTATAACGTGATGGAAAGGGAGGGTGGCGGTCTGTACCTGAGCATGACGTCAGGGTGCGTGAAGAAGTCGGTGAGCTTCTCCAGGAACGACTTAGGCTCCAAGATGAAGGTGGGGAGCGTGACGCGCGAGAGATCCATGCCAATCCGCACCTGCGACAGCAGATGGAGCAGAATGTTCTTGGCTTCGGGCTCCAAGACCTCGGTCTCGGTGCCCTCGATCTGCTGCTGCTCCTCGCCTCCTTGATCCATAGCTTCCTCAATCTCCTTGTCCTTCTTGTCCTTCTTCTTATGCTTCTTGTCCTTCTTCCTGCCGTCTTTTCCGTCCATGGCCGCAAAAAAAAGGATTAGGGTTTAGGGTGGGGTGGATGTAGGATTAGGAGAAGAGAGTGCAGTCGAATCTACTCCAGAAGGCGGTGTAGGTGGCGCCAAGGCAGAGAACAGACGAAAAATACCCAAACAATTTGCTCGTGTGCCACGCGAGGCAGCTTCTGACGTGGGGTGAAGGCCCGTGATGGTGGTGATCGCACTTGACAATTATTTGTAGACATAGAAACACCGGAGCCAGGATACGGAAGGCCACGCAAGGAGCCAGGCTCAGGCGTCGCGTAGGGAGGCCAGTTGCTGGTTGCACTCGCCATGGCGGCCTGGGCCTGCTCCAGCTTGCGCTGCGCCTTGTCCCGCTTGCGCTTGAGCTGGCGCTTCTCCAGCGTGCGCTTATGTGCGTCGACCCACTGGGGGCCACTGGCCAGCGCGGCCTTCTCGCGCTGGACGTGTGGCTTGAGCTGGCCAGCGAGAAACGCCATGTCGTTGGGCGATGTGGCGCCCACGTTGAGCAGCAGATCGATAAGGTGGAGCGTCTGCAGGCGCATCACGCGCTCGGGCTCCAGGTTGGCCGGGTCGGTGGCGACCGGCGGCGCCGAGCCGTAGCGCTTGACCTGGTCCACCAGCGACACTACGTCGATGCTGAACGAAGGCTGCGACGAAGTGCGCCCGGCGCCCAGCAGTTCCTCCGTTGCGATAGCCTGTACCTAACACACATATATATATATGGATATATAATGTATGTAAGAATGCTGGCTTGTTGCCACGCGACGGGATGTTTGAAAGCGGTACGGGTGGTTCGGTGTTCTTGGTCTTCTTGCGCGCGCGCTTCTCTTTCTCTTTCTCCTGGCTCGAGTCCTTCTCCTTTCTCTTCGCGCTGCGCTCCTCCTTCACCAAGCTTCGTGCGCTGCTTGCGAGTGGAGACGACGACAACGACGGAGACGACGAACTGCTGGTCGTCGACGCAGGCGCAAGCTCGAGGGGTGTGGTGAAGAGTGGCTGGGCGGTTGGTGTAGGCCCGGTGAGTGTAGTCAGGGCCGGGGCGCTCGGCTGAGTGGCCATCGGGGCTGGAGCCGGTGCCAGCGCTGGTCCGGGGCTGGCTGTGGATGACGATGAAGACGATGAAGAAGCGGAGACCCCTCGTGCCTTGGCATTGATGAGGCCACGAGCCCTGAGATGGGCCACGATGCCCAGGGCGAGCTGGTCCTTAGTGGTCCGGGCGCCAATCTTGACGTCGTATTTGGTGGCCTCGGCGACTAGCTCGGACTTGGACCACATGGGCAACGTGATCCTCTGAAGGATGTCGGCAATCAGGTCGGGCTTCACATGCCTCGACACGCTCTCCGTCGGAAACTCTAGAAAGGCGCCGCAATATTACGTTTTCAGCGGCGCTACATCAAGTACCAACGTAGAAAAACGACTGGACACCTGGTGATGGGAACGACGTACTGGCTTGGTGAATCTTGACGAGGCTCTCGCGCGTGCAGCGTTCGTAGTGTTCCCTGGCCTTCTCCACGGTGCGCTCGCCGTCGAGCGGGTAGGCTCCCTCTGGCACGAAACCGCCCTTGACCGACTTGCGCGGCCCGGTCGGGCTTGCCTTGGTCCCAGCGCCGTTGGCTGCCGGCGTGGAGGACGAAGAAGCGGAGGGGGTGAGGGTGATAACCTTCTCCGAGTAGGTGACGCTGGAGTCCTGCGACAGGTGGCCCAAGAGTTGCTGCGCGGGTGGAGGAATGAGAAATAAAATATTATCGTGAGGTCAGTAGAACAGTAGAGGGGGCAGTACATCCATGCCTGTGGCCGTTTGCTTTGTTCGTTCGTCGCGGTTACAAGGCTTAGTTCAGCCATAAAAAATTATCAGTGTTTGTTCGCCAGGCAACCAGACCGCAATTTCCAGCCACGTGCCCATTTGATGATCCAAAATCGGAGTTCACCATCAACCCGCCGCAGATCCTTGCTGGGGTCACAATATCATCTTACAATACAAGGGTACGGTGCTCCGGAAGAAGATTGCTGAGTGGGGGCAGAATTCAGCTGCGGAAAGGATCGACTGGCGGTACGCTCGCGAGGGCGGCCAGCTCCTCCTTCCACCCGAGGAGCTCCGCCAGAATTCCGATGCCCATGTCGCAGTCGCCCTACAGATAAGAGAGTAGAGACAGCGTGATCAGCATCCAATTCTCGTGTCGATCGAGCATAGTCTGGTCCAACTGTTGACGTACCAGGAACTCAATGTCTCTCGCGTTATCGCACTCTCCTGCAAGGCGATCAGGAGTACATGAGTTGGGGCGCTAAGGGAGAGTTAAGAGAGGAAGGTGGGCGATGGCGCGTACTGAATCGGAACCCGCCCTTCTTGCCGTCGGTGTCGTCGTGCTTTTTGCCCACCTCCTGCCTGTTGATGAGGAGTCGCGGCACCGTCGAGGGCACCTGTTGAACAAAGAAACACACGGACCTCGTATAAGTTGACAACACTTCAACTTGAACGCTCAGGAAGGGGGGGGGGCAGTGCCACACCTTGTCGATGAGCTTGGAGAAGGGCTGCACTTGCAGGCTGGTGCCCAGCACCACCAACAGATCGCACTTCTCAAAATCCTAGTGTTGAGCATGCCATTAGACCCAGCCCAGACGGAGGATTGTGTGTTATGTGGTTTGCGTACCCGCTCTGCCAGAGTGTGGAAGCGCTGAGGGAGTGGTTCGCCAAAGAATACAACATCGGGCTTCACGAAGCCGTCGCACTCATCGCAGATCGGGGAACCGTCGGTGGTGAGCACATCTGCAACCAGTGCGCATGTCGTTGGGCGGTGGTCAGTGACGGAATAGACACATGGGGATGAGAGGTGGAAGAGGGTGTGGTGCGAACCTCGAATCTCAGCCGGGTCGTGCACCTTCTCGCACTTGATGCAATGCGCCCCGAAAAAGGATCCATGGGCCTCCACCACCTTCTCCACCGGCACGCCGGCGATGCGCTCCAGGCCATCGATGTTCTGAACAACAAAGGCAAAGGTGTCAATCGTTGGAAAACAGGGCAGGGCAAGGGAGCTGGCTGTAGGGCTCGCACCTGTGTGTAGTTTCGGAGGAGGAGTCCCTTGTCGGCGAGAAGCCGAATGAAGTGGTGCACGACAGTGGGCTGGGGTTGGGAAAACGTTGAACGGTGAGATCGCTGTCATTAACATATCGGGCATTACGAGGTCATCAAACAACAAACCTTGTAGCTGCCGGGGTAGAGCTCCTTGGCCAGCGTGTAGAACGGCTCAGGGTTCTCCACAAAGTAGCTGACAGACACGTAGGTCAGGTAAGAAGACACACTTACTGCATCAACGATCGCGGGCGTACTCAATGTCAAAGATGGAGGCGGGCGTGGGCAAGTTGAAGCGCTGCAGGTTGTAGTAGAGACCCGTCCTGTTCATGCAGAGTGAGGGTCAGAAAGAGAGCCGCTCGGTCGAGTGCATCACGGTCAAAGCTTTGTACCCTGGGGTCCTGAAGTCGGGGATGCCCGCGGAGACCGAGATGCCAGCCCCGCACATGACGATGATGTTGGCGCCTGGTCGAACATAATGATGGTGAGGAACGAGCCGTAGGGCGGAAAGAGAAAGTAGTGCCAGAGCGTACATTTGCCCTTCTGAATGAGGTGGACCACGCCAGCAAGGCTCAGCGAGCGCAGACCGGCCAATGGGTTGATGGGCCTCTGCACCAGGTCGGGGAAGTCGGCTGGCGTGGCCGAGATTCTCTTGATCCGCTTCAGCAGATGCGCTGTGGCGATGGGTGATGTTGTCGTGGAAGATTTGAGTTCATTCCAGGTGAGAGCTGGGCAAAAGGCTGCATACCTTCACGCTTGGCGTGTTCCTTGATCTTGCAGTGCCTCAATTCGTCTATGGGCTTGGGCTTCTCCTTCGCCTCATCTTCATCTTCATCTTCGTCAGTCTTTCGCTTCCTGCGGCTCGACAAGCTCTGAAAGCGGAGGGGCACCGGTGTGATGCACTGCCCCATGCACTCCTTGCCACAGGCCGCCACGCCCATCTGATCCCTGCATCGCCGCGCGGGCATGAGCCTGCCGGTGTTGGCGAGTGCGCTCTGATTCTCCTTTCCCTCGACAGCCCTTCTCCGACTCATCTTCTGTTGTGGCTCTATCAAATCGTGCTGATGTGCTCCTGAAGATCCAATCCTCAAGAGGCCTACCCGTACGATGGCTTGTGTGGTACAAATTGATAAAATCTTTCAAGCCAAGCACAACTTCGATTCCCAACGCAGTTTTGGCGGGAAGGCTCAACGGCGACCAGCAGCTTCGAGGAAGGAATTGGTGAAATCGAAAAATCAAAAAGAAAAGAAAGAGAGAAGATGAGGAGGGCACATCATGCGAGCCGTTCCGTTGGGCTACTGCGCACTGTGCTTGCCGAGGGGCAATCAACACGGCGTGCTCCCGTTTCCTCAAGCGCCATTCGGCGATTTCTCTCTTCATCTCCCGCACTGCCCCCCTCCACGAGGACTCTCCATTCGAGTCCCATCTCTTCCCTTTCCCCTCTGCTTAGGCGCTACTCGAGTCGTCCACAATCGGGCCACGACGATCATCAGCGATTAACCGTGGCGGAGCTCACCAGATCGCTCGTTGAATCTCGCAAATCGGGCACGCTCACGACAGTGCAGCTCTACATGGCGGCGGAGCAACCACCGCTCGGCGGCACCCTGCCCCTGTTCGGTTCGCTCATGCCCTACGTCCTTGCCGACGACGCTGCGCCCATCGTCGGCCTTCGCCCAGACGAAAAGCATGTGAGGAATATCGAGCATCTCGACATGGCCTCCCTCGTCGTACGTGCTCTCTTCTTTTTCACATGTGGTGTTGTGGTGCGCCAGTACGAGGAGTGCGCCTTGCCAGGAGCACTCACCTCCCTCGGTGACGTTTGGTCTCTCCTCGCAGGTCTATCCGCTCACTCCAGCCAACATCAATCCGTCCAGCTTTGCTCTGCCACGAGTGAACTTGGCCGGCAGGCTCAGGTACGAGAAAAGAGGAGCTTCCTCTTGTACTCCAAACCTTGGTGTTGGTCCAACCCGCTTGCTCACTCAGCTCCCCGAACGGACTTCAGAAAGCTTGATCCTGCCAACCCGAACGATGAGGTCACGTCTGTGCGCCGTCAGTACCTCGTTGCGCACCCAGGCTGCCAGAAGATCATCGATGACTTGTCGTTCTACAAGCTGGAGATCGAAGATACTGTGTACTGCAGTGGCGGGTGAGTGCCTGCCGTCTTTGTCACGTCGTTCTTCTTTCGGCTCTTCCCGACTTACTGTTGGCCGTGCAGCTTGCAGGAGACAACGCACGTCACAGTCGACAAATACAAGGCCACCAAGCCCGATGTGGTGATGCAGAGCAGTCGGGCCATCCTGGAGTGGATGAACGAGTCCAAGCGAGCGATCTACCTCAAGCTCTTTTGCCAGGAGTACGCCCAGGTGAAGTAGTACCCGTATACGTCTTTGCGAATCGTGCCTGCGATTGCTCACCACGGGCAGCAACTCGGCGCTTAATCACTGGGCAGATAGAGGATGTCGGTGAGATCTTCATGTTCTCGGTGGACAGGAAGGGCTTTGATGTGATGGCCTGGAGGCAGACCAACCGGTGCGTGCAGTGCACCTTGTTTGGTAGATGACGTTGACACTCACAGTTATGTACTACACGCGAGCGCAGCAATTGGGTGGAGCTTCGCTTCCCGTTCCCCTACGAGATGAAGTCGGTCGAGGACTGCCGGGGCGGGCTGCTGGACAGCTGCTCCTTCCTGCACGACAAGTACCTCAAGGGAGTCGAGGGCGGCGACAAGTTCGACGTCGAAGAGGAGCGGCGACTTGAGCGCGAGCGACAGCAGAAGCAACTCGAAGCCGACGAGGCCCGACGCAAGGAGCTCACCGAGCCTGAGTTCTAGCCCCCCTCATCTGTGGTGCGGGGACAAGAGAAAGTGGTAGTGGAAAAACTCCGATATGTTAAACTTTCCTCCCGAATTTCCGCAACCAAATGTCGACAAGTTTTTGGCGTTCCTCGGTTGTCTCTCGCCCACCCCCTCCGTCAGCTCTTCTCGTGCTACTCGATCTTTTTCCGACCCTCGCAGCCTCCACCGGCCAGACCTCTCGACTAGTTGTGCTAGAGAAGACGGTCTAAACGAGAGATAGAGGCTGTTGCGGTGTTGCGGAGCTTGGCTAGATAGAAAGAGAGCGAGATCTCCCCAACCCCCTTTATCTGCTGCTACCTCCGTGTCTTTCGATCTTCGATAGAATTGGATTGATCGCAGCGATCGACGCGAAGCTTAAGTCGAGAGGAATCATCGAAGATGAATCCCTCCAACAACGATCGGCCATCGCCCAACGGGCCGCCTCATTCGGGCAACGTACCCCATGGTGGGCCCAACGCTCCCTCGCATTTAAATGGCCCCGCGCGATCTACGCCGATGGGTTCTGCGCTCCCGCCCATTTCGAGTGGCTCTGGACCCCTTCAATCGACCTCAAGTAGCACTTCATCACATTCGTCCACAGGCGCAATGGGAGGCCTTTCTACGACGACGATGCCCCCGCTCAGCGAAGTCACAAGATCGCAGTCTATTGCTCCTGGCCAGCCCCTGCTACCCGCTGCCGCTAGCCTGTACGCTTTCCCATCTTGCCATTCTCAGCTTTAATCATTCTTAATTCTTGCCCAATCCGAGTACTTCTAGGAATCCTTGCCCAAACGCCACTTTTGGCTTTAGCCTTTTCTCATCAATTATTAATCTTTAAATCCTTATCCTCGTGGCCCTGTAACCTGCTCACGCCAACTTGCCCTATAGGATCAACCTCCCCCCGCCTCACGCGCCTCAGCCGATCCATCCGCCTCCTATTCTTCCGTCGGCAGGCCCGATTCACCCAAGCCTCCGTGCGCCTCCCCCAGGCCACCCCCCATCGCAGAACATGCCTATACACACCGTACACGAGGTACCGAACTCAGCTCTCGAGTGTTGTTTCCCTTTATTTGTGAGTTATTTATAATTAATTATTATATGTTGAATATAAAGAAAAATCATTTTCGGACTAACGTTCCTGTGTAGCACGTGATGTCGTCGACGCCTACGCGCGGGGTCAAATTCGAGAGCGCGCTGGACTTCCTCGACCAGGTCAAGTTGCAGTTCCAACACCAGCCGCAGATCTACAATTACTTCCTCGACGTGATGAAGGAGTTCAAGGCCCAAACGTGCGTTTCTACTCCGAGCTTGCGACACACTCTCTTATCGCTAAATTTGTCCTCCGCACAGCATCGACACGCCTGGGGTCATTGCTCGCGTCTCGGATTTGTTCAAGGGTCATGACGATCTCATCCTGGGTTTCAACACTTTCCTTCCCCCTGGCTACAAGATCGGTAAGGACCTAACTTGAGAGCTATTTTCGCTGCGAGTTAGCGCTCACACTTCTTTTAATATCTCAGTACCGGTTGCTGCTATGCCGCCGCCTCTGGAGTCGGACGCAGCAAGAAAGCAGCCCGAGTTTGATCACGCCAGGGCGTACGTGAAGAAGATCAAGGTAAGCAGAGCCGATTTGCTAGGCGTCGTCCCAAACCAACCCGTCTAACGCATGGCCGCACTACTATACAGATGCGCTTCCTGCATCAGCCGCAGATCTACAAGAACTTCCTCGAGATCCTGCACACCTTCCACAGGGAGCAGCACACCATCAAGGACGTGTATGAACAAGTCGCATACCTGTTCCAGGTACAGCTCTCGACACCGCAAACTTTCGCTGTCCACCAGAGAAGGAAGAACAGCTCACCCCTCTTGCTTTGTACTACTACTAGGACCACCCGGATCTCCTGGAGGAGTTCTCCGAGTTTCTTCCAGAGAACACCACCCCCAACCCGCAGCTGGGCGGCGTTGCATACCCTCAGGCAGCCCCCATTCAACATGGTCAACCCAAGTAATCGCCCCCACGACTTTGTCACCTGGTACATAGCAAACGATCATTAATTTATGCGCGTGTTTTGGATTTCAGGCGTACGGCACCGAAGTATAGAGGGCAGCCCATGAAGACCGTTCAAGATGTCAGGAAGAAGGCGGCTAAGGAAAAGGCGGTACGCTACAATAACAATTGCAACCACCACCACTGGGGGTCATTTCACGGCACCGGTGCCCTGACACCTCTCTTGCGCACAGAAGCCGGAGAAGTCGAGAGGAATGAAGCGCAAGGCGCACGAGAAGGCGGAGGAGCGCATGTCCAAGAAGCAACACCAGGACAACCTGAAGGAGCTGAACTTCTTCTACAAGGTCAGGAAGAAGCTGAACAACGACAAGCTCTACAACGAATTCCTCAAGTGCCTCAACCTCTTCTCCAACAAGATCATCACCCGAGTGGAACTGGTACAAACTCAAGCTTACATGCCACCTAACGTCGAATGTCGAGAACTGACCGCATTCGCGTATCACCAAAAACAGGCGGTGGTGGTGCGGGATGTGTTTGCCGGTCAACCCGAACTATTTGAGCGCTTCAAGAAGTTCATCGGCTTCACCAGCGACGACGAGCTTGGTACGAGAGCCGCGCCGTGGTCTCTTTGGTGAATAGAGGAATTTGCTGATTCATTCTTGCTAACCCCCTCCAATAGAACTGCCCGCTGTTGATTCCGAGGAGGAGATGCCCTCGCAGCACTGGTCGCTTGCAGACATTGACTTCTCGGCCTGCAAGCGCTATGGCCCCAGCTACAGGGCGCTGCCCAAGGACGTACGTTTGCCTGCTCGTTCGCTTAAGGAGTGCCGCCAGTCAGGCCCTTACCCCTATCCACCGTTGGTTTTCTGTACGGCAGTACCAAAAGGCCACCGTCACCGGCGACGAGCTCTCTCGGGAAGTGCTCAACACCAAATACGTGAGCATGGCCATGGGTAGCGAGGAGGGCGGCTTCAAGGGATCGCGCAAGAACCAGTACGAGGAGGTCTTGTTCAAGTGCGAGGACGACAGGTATGAGTTGGACCTGGTGATCGAGCTCAACTCGTCCACCATGCGTGCGTTGGAGCCCATCCTCAAGCAGATCATGGATATGCCCGAGGACGAGGCCTCGCGGTTCAAGATCGACAACCTGGATGGTACCTGGCACACCTTGTAGTGCTGCCTGCGCATTAGACATCACTAACACGCGTGTGCACCTGCATTCAGTCCTGCACATTCGCAGCATTGAGCGCATCTACGGAAACAAGGGTCCGGACGTTGTGGACAAGCTCTTCAACAATCCAGGTTCCACTCTCTGACCTCAAGCTTTTATTGGTGGACTTGAGACGTTGGTGGCTCACATGCGCCTTTCTTGTACACTCCCAGTGGTCGCGGTGCCTGTGATCCTCAAGCGCTTGAAGCAGAAGGACAACGAATGGCGCAACGCCCGCAGGGAGTGGAACAAGATCTGGAGAGAGGTACCGCTGGCTTATTTCGGGCGCAATAGTAGTCTTAATTATTATCGAGGCGCGTCGCTGGTGGTGTGGGGCCCGCTCTTATTTGTGTTGGGTTAATGTCTAATTTCTCAGGTGAACGAAAAAAACTACCACAAATCGCTCGACCACCGCTCGTTCAACTTCAAACAGGCCGAGAAGAAGAACCTCTCCTCCAAGGGTACGTCGAACATCATCATCATGCATCCTTCTTCCGTCTTCTTCACCTCACACGTTGAACGTGCGACTCCGGTCCTTGGTGCAGTCCTCCTGGCGGAGATCAAGCAGAAGTATCAGGAGAAGCTCAAGCACAAGTCCTCGGAGCAACCGAACTATCACCTCAAGTACGGCATGAATGACCCGCAGGTCCTCAACGACATCAACGACCTCATCACCAACGCCGCCGAGCGCATCCTGTCGAAGGCCGATAGGGAGAGGGTACGCGTTGTCGACTCCTGTTCTGCACCATCTGGTGGGCAGAACGATCGTTCTGACATAGCTACATCTGCAGTTGGACGCTTTCATGGAGCGCTTCATCAAGGCCTTCTTCTTGGTACCGTCCAAGGAGGAGGAGGCCCTCGCCCAGCCCACGGCCAACGCCATGGAAGAAGAGAAGAAGGAAGGCGAGGTCGTCCCGTCCGAAGTCAAGCCCGAAGTACTTACCTCCTCCCTGCTTTCGCGCGTTGCCATTCAAATACTGACCTCTGCCACTTACGCAGCCCAAGGAGGGTGACACAATGGAAGTGGAGGGAAGCGCGCCGGCCGCGGCGCCTGCACAGCCTGCTGGCGACGCCATGGAGCTCGAGAAGGTGCGCACCCACTCATCTCGCCGCCTCTTCTTCAAGGATTTATCCCTAAGTTTAGGGTTATGGGCTCACTGTCGCCTCTTCTTCTGTCATTGTAGGGCACCACACAGGCCAGCGAAGGGGCTGAAAAGACTGCCGAGCAGCAGCCCGAGGAAAAGAAGATGGATGAGGAGCTGCCCAAGCAACAGGAGCCGGAACAGAAGCAGGCTGAAGAGAAGAAGGACGAGGCCACCGAGACCTCCGCCGCGAAAGAGTCTGCGGTACACCATTCTTCTTTCTTGGAAGGCTTCCCTCACGGACATGCGCTCACTGGCTCGCATGTGTAATGCTACGCTGCAGGTCAAGGAAGAGGAGATGCGCGATGCCTCCGTTGTCGCTCCCGCGGTAGTAAGGCCCGAGCCGATGGAGCCGCAAACGGCCCGTAGCAGATCGCCGGTACATATTTGTGCTCATCTCGAGTCAACGCTTTGCGTGCATGCGGCGGCCTAACCTGTTGTTCTCGTCGTCGTGTGACACTGCTCAGTTGGCCCGTCCTCGGCCCGCGCCTAAGTCTACGAAGATATTCTTTGGCAACAAGGCCTTCTACTGCTTCTTCCGCCTCTACCAGATCATCTACGACAGGCTCACCGCGGCCAAGGAGATGGAGAAGAATTCGGACAAAAAGAAGTGGGCGGCCTCGGTCCTCACTCCGCCCAAGGAGATGCTCGGCACCGTCTCCGACAGCGAGAAGAAGGATCCCTACCAGGTGCGCCACTCTCACTCTCCCATCCCGCCCTTGATGTTCGCCAAGGAGTTCCACCTCCGCTGACCCACATGTCTTAACACGCACACAGCACTTGATCACCTCCATCTACGCGCTTATGGAGGGCTCGCTCGAGCAGTCCAAGTTCGAGGATGACTGCCGAGACATGTTCGGCATCTCTTCGTACATCCTGTTCACGATCGACAAGCTCATCGTGCAGCTCGCCAAGCAGGTATGCGTTCTTCGCCACCACCGCCGGTGCCGAGGCCCTGTCAACCATTTACTAACGCCGTCGTATCCTTTGTTTTTTCCCCCCAAACAGCTCCAAATCCTGATCACGGACGATTCGTGTGCGAAGCTTCTGGCCCTCTACGCCTACGAGGGGTCGCGGCCTCGAGGCTCACTCGAAGTGATCTACCACTCCAACGTGCTGGAGCTCCTGCCCGAGGACGATCGCTGCTTCCGGTTCGAATTCTCGCAGGAGAGCTGCGAGCTGACGATCCAGCTGCTGGACAGCACCGACAAGCCCCGGTTCGTGGACCTGTCCTTTGACAAGGATAAGTGGGCCGAGTACGTCGAGAACTACGTCCAGTCCGACAAGTCCCACCTGGATGTGCGCAAGCACAAGGTGTTCCTGCTCAGGTGACGCTTGCTCTCCTCTCCATCTCCTATGCTTGTGCTGTGTCACATGGGCGCTGTCTCACACAGCATCTCGCTCGCTCGCCCGCACGCACATATACACCAACAGGAACCAGAGGAAGTGGACCAAGAAGGGCGGCAATCCGATGGAAAACGTGGTGGTGTCGAATGGTCTCGAGTGCAAGATCTGTCTCACCACCTACCGCCTCTTCTACGTCCAGGACACCCACGACTTCTTCTACAGAAGGTGCGACTCCCTCAATTCGTGTTTTTCTTCTTCTTCTTCAAATCACTGGACACAACTCACACACTTCCTTTCGGCTCTTTGTTACAGAGGATCGCTCGCGAAGGCGAAGAAGGCGAAGAAGCGCGTGTTCGGCGGAGCGATGGCCGCCGGAGCGAGGCCCGAGATCAAGTCCCTCGACGACATCGCGCCCACCTACACGCCCCCCGCT
>CACVKS010000174.1:0-23652 GCA_902749335.1 Acanthamoeba triangularis
CTCTTAACTCGGACCAATTATTCTAATGTCCTTACTTCATTTTTACGCAACCAAGACTTGGAGCAGAGCCAGAAGGCTGCAGCTCCCGGAGGCGTCCGGCTCAACTTCATCAATGCCCCGGAGGTAATCGACACCGCTGAGGGTTCGCTGCGGGAGGCCGACGGCGTGCTGGTGGTGATCGACGTGGTGGAGGGGAACTATGCCTGCATCCTCTGCAACGGCGTGCTCAGGCAGTGCCTGTCGCAGCAGCGCAGCATCAAGCCCGTCCTGGTTGTGACCAAGCTCGACCGCGCCCTCCTCGAGATTCAGCTTGTGCGTTCAACCCGCACACCCGCACCACAGCTCACAGCCAGTCAGCTCATAGGAGCATGCCGTGTGGTAGGACGATGAGGAGCTCTACTCGAGTCTGTGTCGATGCATCGGGTCGGTCAACAGAGCGATAGCTGACTGGCACAAGGGCGAGGGCGAGCCCAGCTTGGTTGAGCCGGACCAGGGCACCGTTGCCTTTGCCTCAGGCCTACACGGCTGGTACGACTTGCGCGAACCGCCTCATCATGGCCTCTTGTACAATAATAACAATGTTGATGTGACTCATCATCTTCTTCTACACCACAAGGGGCTTCACGTTGATGACCTTTGCCGTGCTGATTGGCCAGAAGTGTGGCGTGGCACCTGCCACAGTACAGAAACGGCTGTGGGGCGACAACTACTTCGATCCCGATGCTAAGAAATGGTGCAAAATCCCTCTTTAATATGGTGCTGGTGTTGATGTTGATGATGATGGTGGTGGCGCCAGGCTCAAGACCATGATCTCGCCAACAACCGGCAAGAAGCTGCGACGTGGCTTTTGCCAGTTTGTGCTGGACCCCATCCGCTCCATTCTTGCTGCATGTCTGGGCGGCCCTGAGCGGCGGGAGGCCCTCAGCAAGGCCCTCAACCAGCTTGGCATTGAGCTCCAGCCCGCTGAAAAGGCTCTCCAGGGCAAGGAACTAATGAAGTGTGTCCTGCCTAAGTTTCTCCCTCTTCACACGGTACAAACCCCCCAGGAATGATCTGATCAGTTCAATCCATGATGACCTTCTTGTCACCACATCAGCCCCTGGTGGAGATGATGGAGAACCACCTGCCCTCACCAGCCACGGACTGACCAACCGGTCCCAGAGCGCAGTTAGCGAAAAAGGAAAAAGGATGTAAATAAACATTTCCTTTTATTTTTTAATTTTATCTCTTTTTTGAAGAGACAGCGATGGTCGGGCTTCGCCCACTACTACTTCTGGTCGCGGCTGCATGCTTGGCTGCCGTTGTGGCTTCTTCCGCTGGCGACTCCGACCACTTGATCAAGTGGCACGAGCTGCTGAAAAGCGCCAGCGTAGTGGACACGGCAGGCGAGACGGTCGTGAAAGCAGCCACAGTACTCCTCCTCTGCCTTCATTATTTTAACTTGGTGATGTTCACCCTTGCAATGGCGCAGTACGCGGTCGACCGTATAGCCGAGACCTATGCCAAGGTGATGGGCTCACCGCACTACCGAGCTCGAGTGGCGGCTGAGCCCTACTTTGTGCTCGAGAGAATCCGGAAGGCCTTCCTCAGAGTACAATCCCTCTACTCCTACCTCAAGCGCGTGGGAGAAGAAGCGACTCACAACATTGGTCGTTGTGGTGGGCCTGGGCGCCAGATGCCGGGAGGCAAGTACTGCCTGGAGCTGGTGTTGAGCAACCCCATGACCACCTCCAACCTGGGCGCCGTTCACTATCTGACCGACCGCCTGCGTGCCACCCCCGAGCTCGGCCCTCTCTTCGCTCGCTGGCGGTACACGAAACTCAAAATACAGGACGCAAGGCACATGACGTTGACTCGCAGCCCACAGCACAGAGCGAACGCAGGAGGAGACGCGCTTGAACAACGAGGGCAAGCAGCCGCTGACTGGCGATGAGCCCTACAGCCCGCTGCAGCCTGTAACGCGCCGCGACAGCGCCAACGCTGACATGCTGCCGCGCCACCTGCGGGCCTTCTTCATGGGCCTCGACCCGATCCAAGACGCCAACCAGCCGGCCCTGATCGGGGCCACGCCGGAGGTGCATCGCGTGGTGGTCAGTATCGACCCCATCGACGGCGAGTTCGAGGTGCAGTTCCATCAGCGCGTGAGCCACATGCACGAGCGCCAGCAGCGACAGCAAGGCGAGGTGGCTGACAGGACTGTTGAGCTTCTTCTTTAACATCGATGCGAGTTGGTAGAAGGTAGAAGAACCTCTTGTTAACCTTGCCTTCTCTTCTTGGAGCTGCTGTTGGATGTCTGCTGTTGACGAGTGGAAGACGAAGATGATGAGAAGGACGAGACGGGCTGTTGTTGGGTTCGTTGGTGCTGCGAAGGGTAGAAGCTGGTGTTGGGGGCTCGGCTTGAAGCTCCTCCGCCGCCTCTGCCTCTACCTCGGCCGCGGGTCGCTGTCAACGCGGAGGGCAGGGCCTCGAAGAACTGGTCAACCAGCTGCCGGCCCTGCCGCGTCCGTGCCAGGAAGGCCAGCAGTCCCATGTTGGCCACAGCTGCTGTGTAGTACGGCACCTAGTAGGGCACGATTACCGCAAGATTAGAGAAATGCTGCACTCTCCAGACCTCATGCTAGCACGAGCACCTGAAACGACGACTTGGCGGTCTTGTGCCTAAAGGTCTGCATGGCCAGAAAGCCACCTGCCCAGCCTGCACGAGAAATGCGTAGTGCATTGTTTGAAAGAAAAAATCCGCCACAAATGAAAGATGCTTAATCGCAGCGAAGAATGAGCACGCAAGGGGGGTGGGGGGTCACCTCCGGCGAGAGCGGAAAGCTGGAGGGTCGATTCGCGAACGCGCCATTGATGCCGAATGGCGCACTGCTTGTCGTAGTAGAACAGCCCAGCCGCCCCAACGTTCACCGCCACCAGGTAGGCCCCAACGATCATCATCCGCATACGCGACGCCGACCCTCCTCCCGTTGCCATCTTCTGCAGCTTTCTATTTTTATAAAAATCTAAATCTAAAATAAAATTTCCTATTTGGCGCTTTCTTATTTTTTTTCATTTCTGTGTCTGGCGTGCTTGCGGCTCAGTTGAGGATCGAGTTGATGGTCATGCTACGCGAAATCCTCTTGGCTTGGCCGTAACGTAGCCCACACCCATTGCACAACCTGGTATATATATATATCACCATAAAACGCTTTCCTGGTGAGCCAGCGTGTGATCCTGGTGGTCAGCAGGGACGTACGTGAGGCCACTGGGTCCACGACGCCACGTTGGTGACTTGATGGTGCTGCACTGAGCACAGCTGCGATGTGTGATTGGTGGTTTGTTCTGTAACACCTCAGCCAATCAGTGGTATGCCCGCTTTGTGGGAGGGAATGTAGATGGGGGCAATACCGAGCGGCGTGCGGGCGGGAGCTTCTTGACGTGGCGGGTTGGAGAAGTCGATGGCGAGGTTGAAAGAGTCGGCGACGAAGATGGCGAAGAAGATGGAGAAGAAGATGGAGAAGACGATGCTGTCGTTGTCGCCGTAGTATTTTGGTAGTGTGTAGGGGTGGAAGAAGTCCTTGCCGAGGTGTGGTCGTGAGATGATGCAAAGACCGAGGAGTCGCCCCTGGCGGGAGTGGTTGAAGTGGTGGTGCTCTGGTAGAGTCCGTCGGCAATGCGGGCCAGCTGCTCGCTGTACTCGAGCATACGCACCGACGGCTGTAGGTCATCATCGCCAGCAGCGTCGTGTGTCGGGCTGTAGTGGACCCAGGTTGTTGGCTGGGGCTGACAAGAAGACCACTCGGCGGGTTGGTGCCATGGGCAAGGTGGGCGATGTTGATGGTGCTGATCGTAAGCGCCATCTTCATATCCAGGCGCAAGGCCAAGGCCAAGGCGCGTAGCGGTGGCTGCCACCGTGCTCGTGCTGTAGTCCAGCTCGTGCGAGTAGTACGAAGGCTCGGGGGGGAAGCCTGGCACTGGCGGGTACTGCAGCCCACCGTACGGGTGCTGGTGTTGATGATGGTGCAGCGCCAACGAGCTCCTGTGCATCTAGACGAGGACCCCACCAACGTGAGACACTACCGAGCGAGCTAGACCAGCCAAGGGCAAGTACCGAGTGGTGGTGGGAGCGTGCTTCGGTCGGGCGAGGGAAGTAGACTCTGCTGGCCATGTGCGCTGTCGACGTACGTTGTTTGCGTGTGAGTGGTTTGGGACAAATGCTTGCTAGGCTCGCCATGACTCATTGCGCTCTTGGCTTACCTCGCAACAATGCGCCAGAGCGACGCTTTTCTGTGTGTGACCGTTCGTCGTTGAGATTGTTCCCAGCGTGGTCCTGGTTGGCCAGTTGCATGAATAAAAAAAAATAGACCTTGATCAAGCTCCCATTGATGGGGAAAACCAGGGGTTGGCGGCCGAACTTGCAGCTCTCCGTTGTGTGGCGCGTTGCTATTTGATGATGCTAGTTCCGTGTCTCCCAGAATGAGCGCAATCGCTTGAGTTTGGTTCACCCCACCAGAATCTAGCCGCAGTGTTTTGGGTTGGTTTTACCTTGCCCACGAGATTGACGTCCCACGTGGCTGCCCTCCACCATGATCCTCCCTAGGGCATGAGGTGGCAACGGCTTGGGAGTTGCGAGAGTGGTCCAAAACTCAGAGCCGTCAAGGGCGAGTCAGGCGAAGAAGCCAGGGGTAGTGGATATCCGGCTGGTAGCTGAGCGGCGCTGTTGACGGTTGATGGTGTTGCTCGCTATCAACCGCCCCGCCACTGATGCCGCGCGACAGTAGCTCTTGCTGGCGTGACCACACGAGGCGATCATACTCCTCGTCAACCTGCACGCGCCATTCCTTCGGGAGCGCACATAGCCGGCACGGTAAGACAAACAGGTTAACGAGTCGTTGATGCTGAGCACAGCATATAGAGAGTAGTGCGTCATTTGGTACCACTACAGTGTCTTCCTTGGCTCGCTCGACGAAGGCCTCCAGCGTGTGCCCCCTTCTCGGCGCGATGATCAGAGCCTGCCCGCCCGGGCGCAGAAGCTCTCGAAGGGTGTGAAGCAGATCATCGTGGTATTCGTGCAGGAACAGGCTTGTTGCGCGCCGTCCACAAACCAAGCAACCAGTGACGTGTCGAAGAAGAAGTGCAAGTCAACACGAGGAGTCTCAAACGTGTAGTGATGACGAAGAACTGACAGCTGGTATGATCTGGTTCGGGGGAAAAACGTACCAATCAGCGGCGATGACCAGGTCGAAATAGGCTCTGTAGCAATCAGCAATCTGACATCGACGATCCCATAGCAGCTTCTCGCCGCGCACGAACCCTCGGCTCTCCGACCGAACGGCGTTGTGTTTCACGCTGCAAGCAAGATCTGAATGCCATGCACGAGTGAGAAAACCCACCCACACACCACAACACGGCACGGGGACGCACTCTGCGCAGCCTTGTCGTTGCCGTCCGTGATGAGAACAGACGCGCAGGAGAGGTGGGTCGCTGCCACGAGACCCGCGAGCCCCAGGCCAGCACCCACTTCGCACACGCGCTTGTTTCTGCGCTCGTGCGGCAACGGATCAGGGTGAGCACGCACAACGCTGCTCACAAAGCTTTCGAGAGGGCAGGACGCAACCTGAGCTGCTCAGGGTTCTGAAGGCAGTAGTGTGCCAGCACTTCCTCTGACGGCCACACACCTGCACAAACCCACGAAGAGCCCGTGAGAGGTGTGAGGCCCTGGCTGCGCGTCATGGGGAGCGGCTTGCAAGCCAAGCGATCGTACAGATGTTGCCCGTGTTGTCAAAGCCTGCAAGTTCGGCCTTACCCAGCGCTACTCGCTCATTCGGATGTCGCACCACCACACTGCACGGCGAGTCGGTGCCTTTGTTGTCGTCTTCGACAGTCTTCGTTGGAAATCGCGCCGTGTAGCGAACGAATGTAAAATCTTTCTTGGATTCGTTCACTTCTTCGCTCTCCGCCGGAGGATCAACGCGGTGCTCATCTTCGCTTACTACGGCTTTGGTGAAGAGATCGAATCCTGGGAAGGTCCGTTTGGACGTTGCGCCTGGTTCGCCCACCTCATTCCCTCTTGCCCGATTCAAAAGAGCGTTGCGCAGGATGCCCCACCTCCCACGCGCCACCTGCCTTCGTCGCAGTTGCTCTTCCTTCTCGTTGGCCTCCAGCCCTCCATCGTCATCGAGCTCCATTTGCTCTTTGTAGCGCCATAAATAAATAAAAAACACAGATAAATATTTGGCATATTTCCTTGGTGGACAAGATGCAGATGATTGATGATGATGGCGCTGGTGGCTGCCCGTTCTTTTTGAAAAAGGGATGAAGAGCAGCAAAAAGAAGAAAAAGGGGTCGGTGGGCCTTGGGTGGTGTGTCTTCAGGCCTTGGCTCCGCCGGAGGAGGAAGCTCTGATGGGCGCAAAGTAGGGGTGCTCCATCGCCTCGATTGCCGTCAGGCGCTCCTGGTGGTCGTACCTGTACCCAAGTGAAGAAGACGCAAACACGATGTAAAACGCCAGGTCAGCCACCACAGGTTGAATTGGCGTTAGTGATCGTGGCGGTGGTCGATTACTCACCTGAGGAGCTTGTCGAGCAGGTCGATGGCCTCGGGCACGGCAAGCTTGTTGTTTTTGCTCTTGATGAACTTCTTCCAGGGCTTCCTCTGGCGCGTGCCGATGGCGGATCTGAAGCGGGCGTCGAGCTGGATGTTGTACTTCTTCAGATAGGCGTACAGCTTCTCCGTACCTGCACGACGCATCACAAGTACAAAAAGTGCGAGTGTAAGCAACCATCATATTGTGCGGTGGCGCGTGGGGGTTGAGTGCGCGTGCGGTGTGGCGGCGTGTGTGCACATACCAAGAACCTTGGCGATCTTGACGAGCTGGTTCTGGTTGTCGGAGCCGCAGAAGAAGGGCTGCTTGTTGAAGAGGATACCGGCGAACATGCAGCCGAGGGACCACATGTCGAGCGAGTAATCGTACATCTGGTAACCCACCAAGAGCTCGGGACCCTTGTAGTGCCTCGACGCCACTCGCACGTTGTACTCCATGTCTGCGAGCGCACGCGTGAGTGCATGGCCCGTAAACAAGACTCGGCGAGTAGTATCAAGTTGATTGAGGGGCGGAGAAGAGCGTACAAGGGTGATAGAACTCGGCCAAACCCCAATCAATAAGACGAAGCTGCCTCTTCTGATGGTCGATCATCACGTTCTGTGACATGTAGAAAAAGGCGATCGCGAGGGGTCAATCAAAAAGAAGTGATTCAGCGAAAATCACGATGGGCGCACCTGCGGCTTGACGTCTCGATGCATGACGCCATTCGAGTGGGCGAAATCGAGAGCCCGTAGGAGTTCATACATGTAGAAGCGGCAATCAAAGTCGGAGAAGTTGGCATAGAGGTGCTTGTAGGGGGTATTGTTGATGAATTCGAAGATGAGGCAGGGCGTCTTCGTGTGCGGGTTGCGCACCACGTCAACGAGACGCACTACGTTCGTTCCGCCGTTGAGGTTCTGCAAGATCTTGATTTCGCGCCTACAGATTCGAGGTGAGCCCTTCAATCACGGGGAATCGGAATTGTTCGTTCTGCTGTTCAGCAAGGGAGGGAATGATTTGTGAGAGGATATGTACCTGATTTTCTTGTCCCGGACGGGCTTGAGGACTTTGATGATGCATTTCTCGTTGTCTCTAACGTTCATGGACTCGAACACCTCGCTGTACTTGCCGCGCCCCACCTTGCAAATGATTTCGTAGTCATCCTGGCCGCCCCACTGCACCACATGATTTTCGTAGTCCGAGTACTCTGGTGGTCGCTTCTGATTGATGTCTGGATAGACTCGCGCCACACTCTTCACATGCTTACTCTCCTTCGACGCCATTTTCTCCTTCCTATCGCTCTTCTTCCGAAGTTCTTCTTCCCTCCTCGCCTAGGCCCTTGAAATGCGTCTCCAAGGCCCTCTTTCTCAACGGATCCTCTCGCTGAGTCGCGAATGGATGGATGGGGCGAGAATGGGGTGGAAAGGATAATCGATCTCCTGACCCACAGCCACTTCTTGTCTCTGGAATGCACAGACTCCGCTAAAAATCGAAAAATATGGAAATATGCGAACAATGCAAAATATTATTTTAAACAAGTTTAAAATAAAACATTTGCATTGTTTGAAGATGGAGGTGGTGGCGCTGGTGAGCGGTGGGAAGGACAGCTGCATGTCTATGCTCGAGTGCGTGCGTGCCGGGCATCGCATAGTAGCCCTCGCCAATCTGCTTCCGCCTCCCTCCGCTCCCGGTACATGATTTCCCATTTACTTTTGCCAGTATTTAAATCTGTTGAAATGACACCGTGTGACACAGATGAGCTGGACAGCTTCATGTTCCAGACGGTGGGACACACCGTGCTCCAGTCCTACGCGCAGTGCATGGGCCTGCCCCTTTTCCGCCACACCATACAGTACGCTACACGAAGCGGCGTGCCCCGCCCAGCTCCGCGCTGGCACTGACCCACATCCCCTTCACATCGGCTCGCTGCAGAGGCAAGGCACTCAATCAGGACATGCACTACGCCAAGACACAAGAGGACGAGGTCGAGAGCCTCTACGTCCTACTCAAGGAAGTCAAGAGAAGGTGGTGCACCGTTCGCCACACACACAGTAATTCTATGAGCTCGCGCGTGTGCATGCATGCACTTACACAGTCATGCTTGGGTGCCAGGTTTCCGAACGTGCAGGGTGTGGCCTCCGGCGCCATCCTCTCCGACTACCAGCGGTTCCGCGTCGAGAACGTGTACGTTCATCGTTCTTTTTATCAACACTTTTACAACGTCGGTAGCGAAAGGGAAGTGACACACCAGCGCTGTCCGGCCGCACGTGCAGGTGCGAACGACTGGGCCTCGTGTCGCTGGCCTATTTGTGGCAGCGGGACCAGAAGGAGCTGCTCCAGGAGATGACCGAGGTGCCGATCGATGCCGTGCTCATCAAGGTGCATGCGCCTGCAAGGCAAAGGCCCCTGGGATGCGCGACTGTTCTCACGCGTGCGCGCCGTGCAGGTGGCCGCTTTGGGTCTGGATCCCTACAAGCATCTGGGCAAATCGATCACCGCCCTGCGACCACTCCTTTTTCGCTTGGTGCCAGTCTTTCCTCCCCCCGAGACCTGCGATTGCGCGCCCACGCCGACGAGCGATCGATCCGTGTTGCTCATCGCTTTCGCTTTCGCTTTCGTTTCGTTTTCTCTCCTCGGCGTAGAGCGATGAGTACGGCTGCCACCCTTGCGGCGAGGGAGGCGAGTACGAGACGCTGACCCTCGATTGCCCACTCTTCCGGCACAAGATCGTACTGTACGGGGCTTTTCTGTGGTGGCTTCTCTTCTACCATAGGGGGTAGCCGAATCATGACCGTGTCTTGTCTGAATCGCCCACTCCACCCTCAGGGATGAAACGGAGGTGGTCATACATTCAGACGACCAGTTTGCTCAGGTGGGCTACTTCCAAATCGCCAAGCACCACCTCGAGCCCAAGGCCGATTTCGACGCCAGCTTGGTTTCTGCCGGTGAGGCACGTTGTCCAGTGATCCTCAGCCCAGTGGCCTACCAGACCATACAGCAGCTCATCGCTGTCTCGTGGTTCGGTCATGCGATGTGTTGTCTGTCGTGTCGCGCTATGTTAGGGTATTGTCTACGATGTGTGGAAGGAATTGCCCGACGAGCTTCCCCAAGACACTGAAGCGGAGGTCGCCGACGACGCCGCTTCGACCACCCATGGCGAACTCCAGCCGGCAGAGCCCTTGGCCATCTCCTTCTCGCACGGCGCTCACGGTGCGCCCACATCAACACAGCCTTTGCGCGTGTTTGCCGCTCGGCGACTGACTCTGCACCCAAGGACAATTCTTTGTGCGTGGCTCTGTCGCTCCACATCGGCGAAGTGCCGAGGCGGTGAGCACCGTCGAATCGCAGCTGGACCAACTCTTTGCCGCCATCAAGGGTATGTAGCCGTACATTTCTTGATCACTATACTATGAAGTATACACTATGTAAAGACATATTAATATAACGTTCATGTTTGCGTTTTATTGGTATGGTGGCGGTGGTGATGGCCGACGGTGCAGCGCGTTTGGAGGAGGCGTCGTTGGCGATGGCGGACCTGTGCTTCGTGTGCGTCTACCTGCGCGACATGAGCCTCTTTGTACGCTGCAACGGCGTCTACCGCCGCCACTTTGGCACCAACCCGCCCTCACGGTACGAAGACCGCCACGCTCGGGCCATCAGCTCTTGTTGTTGTTGATGATGCTCCTCTGCGCGCAGGTTGTGCGTTCAAATGCCGCTCGACGCCGACGTCCACATACTGCTCGAGTGCTACGGGCAGCAGAGACACCCGCAGGTACGCTGCTTTCCCCGCCCGGCACAGCTGACAACAGCGGCCGACTGACCTGTGAACCTCGACGACGACGACACGCACCAGGTCGAGGAGGAGCGTCGGCGGCGGCGCGTGCTGCACGTGCAGAGCATCTCGCGCTGGGCTCCGGCCTGCATCGGACCCTACAGCCAAGCCACGGCGCTCAACGGTCTCGTCCACCTCGCCGGCCAGATCGGGTACAGCGACGCCAGCCTCCCTCCGTACAGGGTGGGTCGCCATTCGAAGACGGCGTTGTGTTGGCCTGACGTGAGTGCGCGCACAGGCTCGACCCGGCTACGATGAAGCTGGTGGGAGCCGACGAGGCGTCGCCCATCGAGGACCGCATCACGGAGCAGACTCTCCTGTGCTTCCACAACATTGACCAGGTTGATACGACACGGCACGCACGGCACGCGATGCGACGCCATACACACGACACACACGGCACACACAGCTTGACGGCCATTTGCTGACTGTGTACTGGGCGCGCAGGTATTGCGGGTCATGCAGTCGTCCGTGGCGCGGATTGTGGTCGGCACGTGCTTCCTGCTCGACATGGCCCACCGCGATCTCATCCTCGGCCTCTGGCGCCAGTGGTTCAACCGCCACCGAGCCTCACAAGGTACGCCCGCGCACACACCCTCTTCTGCCGTGTGCTTGCTGTGGTGCGTGTCGTGTCGTGTCGTGTATGGTACCACTCAACTGCACGGAACAGGGAAAGCGAAGGTGACTGCCCGTAGCAGACCTTCATCGGGTCTCGGCCCAGACAGCGAGAGCGAGGGTGAAGAAGAGCAAGACGAAGATGACAATGAAAGGTATGACGCGACACACGTAGTCGAGCCGCTCGTGCGATTCGTCGCTGTGGGTGCTCTGCCCAAGGGCGCCGCGGTCGAGTTCCAAGTCGTCGCCGCCACCGCAGTGATCGACCCGGTCGAACTACAGCGACTTCCGGCCCCGGCGGCTGCCGCGGCCGCTAGTAGCGACAACGGCGCACCGCTGGCCGTGGAGGGCGTGTGGTCCCCCACGGCCGGCTTCTGCTTCGCCCAAGTTAAGCTCAACGAAGGTGCACCTCTCATCCCAATGCCCGCGCCCGCGCCCGCGCCCACGCCGCTGATCTGGGGGCAACGGCCAGGAGAGAGCGTGGCCGAGGCGGCGCAAGCGATCCGGCGGGCCGTGCAGGCGGCCGACCCACAGCTTTGGGACCGACGCCTACTGCTCCGACTGTTTCGCCGCACGTGCTGCTCCTTGTCATCCGATGATCTCTCGCGTACGTCCGCTCCAACCTTTTTCCGTTCTTGTTCTTCGCGGTTCGCTTTATCCTTTTTGGGTGCTGGTACTAAAGGTGAAAACCTATGTTAGTTGGCGAATCAGAGCTGGGTCGGGATCTAGAGGTGTCCACCATTCCCGTAGCAGGGTTGGAGAGTGGCCAGGCAGCCCTGTTCGAGTGTGTCGTTCTGCCGCCTGCGGACAGGATCAAGGATAGGAACGACTGAGGAGTGATCGGGTGCGGGGGGGGGGCGAAAACACAAGCCGCACCAATGTATGGAAGCTGGGGGTGGTTCCTTCCAGGCCAGTCTCCTCCTTCGCCCCTTTGCCTGCTTGTAAGCAGCGGGACTCTACCATCGCCACGTTGATATGCATATATAGGGTAATGTCCCTTGCTGACGTACAGCTGGCCCCTCACAAATGCTAGGCAAATGTCATTCCTTTTATGGTCTCCTGACTAATACTAGTATTTCCTGTAGAGCCCCACTCTTTCCAAAAACGAACCATCCTGGTGGCATGTGTGGGATCATCTTCGCCTGCCACCAGCCATCTCACCTTTCCCACTTTCTTTTTTTCCCTACTTTTGCCGTAACAGACTCATTCCCAACTGCACTCACCACCTCGCAACCAGACAGACCCAATGTACGCGCCTCACCACACCCAGCCTCACCCCCAAGCAGGCCAAATCGTGCCTATTGCCCCGCCGGACCTGTTCTTCCCCAACGTCACACAGCGCGAACTCTTCGACGAGGTTCCCATCCAGAGCAGCTTTGTTTACCTGCGTGGCTTTGATCGTCAACCTGGTACTGAGGCCGTGATCGTCACAGCTGAACCGCTGCGCTACGGATCTTCAGACGGAGACGCAGGCCTACCAGGTCCTCATCAACCCCGCTGGTGGCAGGACCCACGAAGCCCAGGCGAAGTACCTGGCCATGCTGGGACTGGGCAATCGCTTGATGCAGGTGTCGCACGACCTTCACCTCCAGCATGTTCTACGCCGAGCTTTGCTTCGTTCTTTGTCTACCGCTCGGCGTCCCCGCTCACCATCTGCGGTACAACCCTAACCCTAGGGTTCCAATCTCAATGAAGCTCTTTTGCCTCACACCCCTTCCCGTGCTGAAGAAGCTGTGCGGCCAATGTGGTGCGACTCAATCGCCTACTTGGCGCAGAGGTCCGATCGGTGTTCGGTACGGCCGCCACAACCCAGCCTGGGTGCCACTACTCTCTGTGCCTTGACCCTTACACCGCACACTACCATCAGGCTCTGCAACAGCTGTGGGTTGCGATATGCCCATGCCAAGAAGGTGCCGCGCACCATGACCATCCATTCGGTCCTGAACTGACTTCTCAGCAGCCGCTGTTGCTGGTCTACTTCTCCCACGCCAGGCATGCCCAACTTACGCTATAAGAAAACCCATGAATAAATAAATGCCTTGCCGAACACACGCCCAACATGTTATAACAATTAAAATTGACTTAATGAATGTTCCCACTGCGTGACCTTCTCTTTTTGTCTGTTGACGCCTCATGACAAGATGGATCTGTCCCATGCAACGCTCAACTTTGATCATCGGGCCAATAGAAATTTCGCACACCGACCAGCACCCGTCAATGAAGATCTTCCTCTACACTTTGCAAAGTGGGGTAGCTACGGATCTCTCAACTCGGATAGGCTCGCACCTTCGCACCTGAACCGGGTTGCGGGCTCAACCACTGATGCCACAAAAGACGCGGGCAGACTCTCTTCTTCTACTTCACTTCACACACTACCGCGAAGCTGACCACATCACATCTGCACCGCCTACGACCTGTGCCCACCTCCACATCATCGACGCCATGGCCACGCCTACCAACGCACTACTCGCTGAACAGCACACGCAGCTGCCTTTACACCAAGAGCCGTTCTTCCCTCGGGCTAGCCAGATGGAGCTCTACACGGAGGTACGACGACGAAGCACGTTGTTCCCATCTCGCACTACGCTCTGAAGTGAAAGAGACGAAAGAGAAGAGGAAGCTGATCTTGTACGTTTTACAACAGATGGACAGATGTGCAACGATGCTGAGGCTCGAGTACCGGGAGTACCAGCGCATCCTGGCAAGCCGCAACTCTACGTCGAACCCCTCCTGCCCGGCCCAGCGCCCCACGGACAACGCGCAGGAGCTCTACGCCGCAATGTTGCAACTGGGCAACCGCCTGCGGCAGGTCACCCATGACCTCCACTACCATCACCAGCGCCGCCGTCTCGGCAAGGCTACCTGCTCATCTTTGGCTCCGACGAAGAAAATCGAGAAGAAGAAGCAGCCCCTCAGAGAGCGAAGCCATCGAATCAGCACGAGGAGCTGTGCCCACTGCGGCTGCACCTCGTCGTCAGCCTGGCGCCGAGGCCCCGATTACTCTCTGTACGTGTATTCTCTGTTCATACCTTTTCAACATCCGTTGTGAACCTCATCACGACAACGTTGTTCATCAGGCTGTGCAATATCTGTGGGCTGCGGTACAGCAAGGCCAAGAAGATAAAACGTAGCATGAGCGTGCAGGCCCTGCTCAACTGACTGCCAGGCGCCTGACGGCTCGAAGACTTTCTCTTTGTGGAAGTGGGGGACAGAGATTAAAAATCATTTTTTTAAAAAAATACAAGGCTTATTTATTATTATTATTATTTATAATAAGCACTCGCTACTCGCCGTAGCCAGGCTTTGCTGGCTTGCGCACGGGCGACTCAATGGCCTGTGAAGCACGTTGGAAAAGAACTGGGTGAGTACGAGGACTACAGTGTTGCCACACTCACAGTAGAAAGAAGCGCGGCACGGGCAAACCCAGGTAGAAGGAGCAAGTGAGTCACATACGTTGAAGGTGTTCCAGCTGACGGGCTGTGGCTGGATCTTCTGAGAGAGCACTCGCTCGTCGCGCCAGGATGGTCGCGGCAGGCCCGTCTCAGCATCATCGTTTCCGTTGTCGTGGCCCGTGCCCGCGCCGCCTGCGAACGCGCGTCTCGCTACACACACACACACTCAAATTGGCACGCGCGCAGATGACACAGAATACAGAACACAAGCCGCGGGGTGGTGAGTACGTGGTTGTTGGGCGCGTCGGCTCTGAGAATATTGGGAGAGCAGGCTGGGATCGGTGTCGCCGTCATCCTCCTCCTCATCGTCGTCGTCGGCTTCATCGTTCCCGTAGGTGGTCGTGCTGCTGCGGCCATAGTGATTCCCGTCTATGTCGTTGCCGTCCTCACCGTCGTCGTCGATGGGCATCTCGTCGATAAGCTCGGTCAGGCGCAACGCCCGCAAAATCTTAGCCTTCATGCTTTGAACTGTGCGTGTGTATCGTGTGTGTCGTGCGGTCAGGTCGGATTGTCTCGGAGGGGGGAGAGGGAAAAGGCGCGCACAGTCGTCTTCTGGCTGCTCCGATGGCTGTGAGTGGAGTGCGCTGTTCAGTCCGCCGAGCATGGCCGCGTTCTGCATGGACATCTCCACGAGCTGCACTGCCACCACCGCGTCGTCCACCCCAACCTTGCGCCACGCACGCCCCCGCGGGAGTCAGCCAAGGGCGTATGCTGTGCGGCGTGTGAGTTGCGGTGTGTGTCGTGTCGTGTCGTAAAACTCACCTCGTGGCGGCACATGAGGCGGGCGTGTGCCTGCGCCAGGCGAACCAAGCTCTCGAGCAATCGCACGGTGGTCCGGGCTTGGTTGCGCTGATCTGCCGATCGCTGCAGTCGGTAATAGTTGCCCAACACCTGTGCGTAAAAAAAAATTAAAAAGTGCCGTGTGTCGGACGTGTCTTTAGTCGTGTTGCGTGTCGTGTCCCTACACAGTACCCGCTCGGCGCTGGCAGAGAGTCTGGGCTGGTAGGTGGAGGCCACGTAGGAGATGTAGGCCTGAAGCTTGCGCAGCGGCCACGGCCCCATCTCCAAGCCGGAGCTGGTGTGTCGCTGGCGCACCCCGTCCAAAATGAATGTGGCCACCGTCTTGTCCCACTCGTCCTCCTGTTCGTCCAGGAGCACCAGGATGAGATCGAATCGACTGAGCAGCGGACTGCCGATGGCCGTGTTGACCGTAAGACCTGTCCGACCACCAAACAAAGAGCGAAGAAGAGCGAAGAAGAAGGGGTGATGGTTAGTGAAGGAGAGCAGGAAAAAGAGAGAGAGAAGGAAGGAGGGGAGGGTATGTACTCTGGTCTTTGTCAAATTTGATTTTGGGATTGGTGGCGGCCACGACGGTACACTTGGTGCTGAGCTTGCACACGAGACCGGCCTTGGCGACGGAGAGCGTCTGCTGCTCCATCGCCTCGTGAATGGTCGCCTGCACAACGCACGGCTGTCAGCAAAACACGCGCACAGCACACACGGCACGGCACGCACAGGGAGGCAAGGCGGGAACCTGGTCGTGCTTGCGGATGGAGCTGAACTCGTCGATACAGCACACGCCGCCATCGGCCAGCACGAGGGCGCCGGCCTCGAGCATCCACTCGCCACCGGCGTCCTTCACGGCCGTCACCGTCAGACCGGCCGACGTGGTGCCTGGGACACACACAGTGTTAGGGAGCGGCGCAGATCGCACTACAAAGAAGAAGGCGAGCGGCTACCGATGCCGGCGGTGAGGACCGAGCGTGGGCTGAGCTTGGCGGCGTATTTGAGGAACTGGGACTTGCCGGTGCCCGGGTCGCCGATCAGCAGGAGGTGCGACTCACCGCGCACCTTGAGGCCGTTGGGGTCCGTGTACTGGACGCCGCCAATGAGCACCAGCAGCAGCGCCAGCTTGACTGTATGCAGGCCGTACACCTATTATTATTCAGTAAAAAAAACTAGAATTAGAATTAGGAAAAAAAGAATTAGAAAAAAAAAAGTGAAGGGTCAAAAAAAACCTGAGGGCAGATGCTCTTGATGATGACGTCACGTCCGGTCATCGGCGTGAGCGCGTTGTCCTGCCAGAAGGTGGCGAACTCGTGCTTCATTTCGTCGGTGATGACGATGCCCATGCGCTGCTCGTTATTTACACGCAGCTGGTTGGCCTGCATGAACATCTCCAGGTCACACCTGTCCATATATAAAGATATATACATATATATGTATAGAATATATATATGCGTGAGTGCTGGTACGATGTGGTTCGATGAGTGGAATTCGAGCCTCGACGAACCGCTTTTCTTCGTCGACCGTGCGCCAGCGCCGCATGACGATGCCGTTGACTGTCACGTCGTCCCCCGCCTTGCACGTGTCGACCAGGTCGTCCTCCAATATCACGACCATCGACCGCGGGATGGAGCCCATCTAGAAGCAGCCGCAGCAGCAGTCGTGAAGTCATCAATATAAATAAACATGGAAAAGAAAAATAATATAACTTCATAAAAGAGTGTTAAAGACGACAGCCATGAGGTGACCACGTGTGAACGAACCGTCAGTTGTTGGATTTGTTCTTGAATCTTGATCTCCTGGTAGTCCCTGCAGAGTTTCGAATCGCCCTCGATCAAGCGGAACGTTTTGCCCTGGCACGGTGGCTCTATGGGCGCGGGCGCGGGCTTCGTGTTAGTCGGGCAAGAAGGAGAAGAAGGCGACTGAGGGTTGGTGTTCTTTTTTTTGTAGCGTGGGCCGGCGCACCCTTGTCGGACGGGCAGCGGGTGATGCGAGGAAAGTTGTTGTACTGTTCGGGATCGGCGTGCACGACGAACTGGTGCTTGCACTTGGCGCACTCCATGAGCCGCTCCCACTCGAGCATCTTGATCATGCCCGTGCGAATGACGGTTCCTGAATGGATTGCCACGCGTGCCTGGCGTGTGAGCAGGTGCATCCGCTTCTTCTAAAGCCAAGTCCAGGTACCGCACACGACTAACGACGCGACACGACACACGATTGCGCGTACCTCGCACTTCGATGAAGTTGCCCACGTCACACGAGCGCGGCAGCTTGGTCTTCCAGAGCTCGGGCACGTTGGCGGGGAGGTGGGTGATGCGCGCGTGGCAGTGGGACTTGGCGCGCCACCGCTTGCGCTTGGGATCGGTCAGCGGCAGGTCCTCGATCCACTTGAGCTGCAGCTCCCAGATGGCCTTGTCGAAGAGCGGCAGCAGCCGTGCCGGGTACTTGATGAGCATGTGCGCTGCCACCATGTTCATCTCCATGAAGTCCACAAAACTGTGTAGTGGCCACCGATGAATAAATAAATGGAAAAATAAGGCCAACGTGGATGAATGCGCCTATGTGGACAGCGGACCTTATGGTGACGCCATAGTGGATGGTGTCGTCTGCTTTCTCGATGATGCCCTCGATTTGGGTGAGGCAGTAGCGCTCGAGGAAAACGCCGAACAAAATCTTCCACTCATCTTCATCACAGTCCTCAAGCGTGTCCGGCAGACACCCGAAGTCCAACGTTTTCGGCAATCCGCCTCGTCTTCCTGCCACAAACGGCCTCCCTTCCATTTCATTCAGATGCAGTTTCGAATTGAAATCCAAAAATGAATTCACATTTAAAAAAATAGCAGCTTTGTTTTCGAGGAAATCGAAAATTTCGTGTGTCCAGTTTGTTTCGAAAAGCAGGAAGGAATCTCGAACGGCCGTGATCGCAGGGTCGACAAGAAAAGCCAAACGGCACGGCCACCAACGACGGCCAAGAGGAACAGCGAGAACACGAGAGACAAACAAGGGGCGGGCAAGCGCTGTACAGCAGGAGGCGAAGAAAGAAATGGGATCGCACTCGAATGGACTCGAACCAGAAATTAGGGAGGTGTGGGCCGAAAACCTGGAAGAGGAGATGGCCCACATTCGCGACATCGTTGAAGACTATCCCTACATTGCTATGGTGCGCCCCCTTCATTGGCACAATTAATTTGTTTGGACCTTTCAAAAAGTCTCCCGCGCACTCCCTCGCACAATGCAAGCAGCAGGCAATTGTTGGTTTCAAAATTCTATGATTATTTAAAGGAGTGATTGATCGTCACTGCGATCTCATGCTCAATTCCTGCAGGACACTGAATTCCCAGGGATCGTAGCACGACCTATTGGCAATTTCAAGAGTCCCTCCGAGTATCACTACCAGACGCTGCGCTGCAATGTGGACCTCCTCAAGATCATTCAGCTCGGGCTCACATTTACGGATGGAGAAGGCCGCCTCCCACCAGGGGTAGCCACGTGGCAGTTCAATTTTAAATTCAGCCTCACGTACGCCACCTTTTCAAATTTGATTTCGCATCTTATAGAGCTACGCGTCATCCTCTGCACATCTCAGATCTTTTGCTCTTTTCTTACGGACGCCAAGTCGCCTCCGTCACTCGCTTCTCCTTGCACTCTTTGCTGACGCCTCGTATCGCCACCGCACACCGCACACACGCACGCATACAACTTGCTCTCGCATGCACCTCGTGCGCGGCACACCACAGTGAGGACATGTACGCGCAGGACTCGATAGATCTGCTGACGAGGTCGGGGATCAACTTCAAGCGACACGAAGAGCACGGCGTCGACGTCTCTCACTTTGGCGAGCTGTTGACGAGCTCCGGCATCGTCCTCGACGATCGGATCAAGTGGATATCCTTCCACAGCGGCTACGATTTTGGCTATCTGCTCAAGATCCTCACCTGCAAGCCGCTGCCAGCACAGGAGGAGGAGTTCTTTGAGCTCCTCCTCGCCTACTTCCCCTGTATATACGACATCAAATATTTAATGAAGAGCTGCAAGAGCCTCAAGGGCGGTCTCAACGAGCTCGCCAACGACCTCGAGGTACCTCCTCCCCTTCTTCTCCTTTTCCTCCTCCTTCTTGAAATTGCTCTCTGCTTCTACTCGCTTGATGGTCCCGGCGCTCACTACTTTCGTCTTTCTCGTCGTGATCGCTCTACTTGGCACAGGTGGAACGGATCGGACCGCAGCACCAGGCGGGTAGCGACAGCTTGCTCACGAGCGCGACCTTCTTCAAGATGAAGCGGATGTTCTTCGAGAACAATCTCGACGACTCCAAGTTCCTGGGTGTGCTCTACGGTCTCGGACACCCCTACAAGGCCGGCGGCTACGAGCAGCAGGTCTAAAGGCGGCGATGAGCTCTTTCGCATCGACCAGCCAGGCAGCGAGCGATGAAGCAAAAAGAGTAAGGGTGCGCGCTGCTGTTGATAATGTGATACTATTTATTGCAACATCAAAACACCAAAAAGCAACAAAAAATCGAATAACAATAAAAGTTGTAAGTATTTCAAAAAAAAATTAGAAATTTATTGTTTTATTTATTCTTCAAAATCCCAAAAGGACAAGTGTACGGAAAGGAGAGTACACGGGAACAGTTCCTTTGGATCCCTTTGTTCGGCGTTGACTGCCAACGATGTGAAGTCTGTGGTTCTTGGCACCTACGATCTTTCCCGTTCAGCCGCGGTCGGCCGGGCCACTGGCGATGCGCGCACCTGGCCGCACCTGTTTGCGGCAATCGTCGTGGCGACCCTTCACTCACTGGTGTGCAGTTGAGTAAAATGACCATTTCAAGGCATTTGTTCACTCCCCGGAAGCGCTTGCAGCTCAACGTAGAGGATTCCAAGTGTGCTATGCAATAGCGTGACCGGCAGCGATCTGCGGCGCGGCTTGCGCACCTTTCTCTTCTTGGGAGGAAAAGGAAAGGGCGGGGTAGGGGTTCCTTGCGGTCGAGGTTGAGCACAACGGATCGGTCCGGTCTAAGAGTTGTGTGTCTGGTTACAGGGCCGCAGGCCATGGTCATAAAAGACACTGACGAGGTCGATTCAAACATTCAAAACCAGTAGCCGCGACCAACACTTCACCCTCGTACTCTCGCTCTCCCTCACTTGTCACCGACATCCAAGACCACACAGCTCTCGGGCCACGGTCTTAACCACTACAAACTATCACCACAAGCCTCGCTCGCTACCTCTGGGCAATCTCTACAAGACTGCCACCACTACACGACCCACGAGAGCCATGGCGACGTCCAACAACCTGCTATCGATCGAAGCCCTGCAAGCGCTCTCCGTCCGCTGCAACGTGCCTCTGCCTCAAGTAGCGCCTCATTCATCGTCGTCGTCGCCTTCTTCTACATCGACCACTTCAAGCTGCTCGCTCGGTTCGATGCTACTCGCCGGCTCGAGCGAGAGCCAGGGCGTCGTACTCGACCTGCTGGCCGACATCGCCGCCCGCTCCGAGACCAAGACGCGAAGCTCGAAGAGAAGACGCCACCACAAGAAGAGGTCGCACAAGAAGACCGAAGAAGCCAAGGACAAGGACGAGAGCAAGGACGCGAGCGTCGTGGAGCGAAAGCGCAAGCGAGGAAGTAGTACCAAGAACGTCACACCGAAGAAGCAGAAGAAGACGAGCAAAGTGCGCACCACCAAGCGACGGCGCGACGTGAAGGGCGAGAGCGCCACAGCGCCGAAGGAGATCGTCGTAGAGCTCGTCACCTCCACCCTCAACAACGACGACATCGATCACGTCGGCCAGGAGCTGCCCGAGCAGGTCGAAGCCGAGCAAGTAGTCGAGCAGGTGGTCATCGAGCAGCTTGAGCTGGACCGAGTCGAATCAGAGGAGATGCTCAACATGTTACGCGAGTTCGAGCGGCTGGTAGAGGAGGGCGTGGTGCCGCCGCCCATCGGCCAGCAGGTCGTCGACGAAGAGCTCGAGGAGCTCAGGCTGCAGCAGTTCGCCATGTCCTACGTTCATCAAGCCGAAGACGATTTCCTGACCGATCTCCTCTCCGACAGCCCTCTATCGAGCCCCACCATCTCTCGACGAGGCCGCGAACCCCGGGTGCTGCCCTCGTTCAGATCGTTCCTGAAGGGCTGCAAGCATCAGAACCACACGCCGAGCATCGCTGCATCGATGTCGCTCGAGGAAGACAAGGCCGCCTACTACGACGAGGAAGTGCTCCTCACGTCTTTCGATCTCCTGCCCGTTGGCGATGATTCTGAGTAGAGACGAGACGCCTCAATTGTAAATAGCCATTGGTAAATGAAAGTATCGATGGACATATGCCCCTTTTTCCTTTTGCTTTCTTTTTGGTTTTTTAATCGCCAAGAAGCGAAGATGAAGGCCCAACCGGCAGCCCGCCCGACGCCAGCAGCGGCACAACCACAGGGTATGGGTCCTTCCCAACTTTGTCTGGGAGTGAAGAGCTTCTACGCGCTCCCCAAGAGAATCGCGGCACCGGATGCGACGAATCGGGAGAAAGAGGAACTCGATCGCTCGCCCCCTCCTGTCACCACCATCGTCAATCGCCTCCAGGCCCTTAAATCGACCGTCGTCTCGCCTCAACTCTGCCGCTACATTGACGTCGTCAAATCAAAGCATGGTGCGCCCACTTCTTTATTAGTATTTATCATAAATTATTAAATACAGAAAATAATTTGGTACTACACCCGTGTACAGATCGACTGCTGTTCGTATCGGAGCACTACAGCGGATCGTTGCGCAAAGAGCTCTTCATCAAGCACCACCACACCAAGCGGTACGCAACCTCCAGTTACTCTCTTCCTCTTCTTTTCAACTGCCGCCTCACGCCCTACGCTTGTTGTGACCGTCTCCACTCAGCGGATTCGAGGAGGAGCTCCTGGGCTCCTACGCCTTCGACATCCTGCGCGCGTTGGCCCATCTGCACGACGCGGGCGTCACCCACCGCAACATCTCCTCGGCCAACGTCCTACTTGACCCGCAGGTGCCTCTCTCGATCAATGCACGCCCGTCACCCACGCTTTTCCTAATCGCAGTGCTACCTGCACTCAACCGTCCGTGTGTCGTTGGTCGTTGGTCGTTGGTCGTGTCGTGTGTGTCTTCTAGGGCGGCATACGGCTAGCCGACTACGGGCTCCACTTCTGTACGAGGCCTAGCAAGAAGTTCGGACCTAACGTTTCCTTTCCAATAGGGTACTGCTCTTCTCAGTCTAGCTTGGCCGTGTCGTGTGCATGTCGTGTGCGGTTTATTGCTGATGTCGGAGCGTCACGTCGTGCACGCGCGCGCATAGAACGCCCAATTATTTTGCGCCGGAGCTCATCGCCACGGGCTTCACCACACGCACCTCGCACACTTTCTACGACCACCCATCAAGCGACATTTGGGCCTTTGGCATTCTCCTCATCGAGCTCACGCAAGGCCAGCTGCCCTGGGTACCGTGTGTGTGTGTGTGTGTGGTGTCGTGTGGTGTGTGTGTGTCGGCACGGAGCTCACCTAGGGCCTTTGCTTGCTCTTCTCTCCGAACCTGAACAGCACGAGCTGGGCAAGGACGTGCGAGCGATCACGCGTGCGATTTTGGATCTCTGCGGTCACGAGGACTCGGAACTCGAGGACGAGGAGGCGCGAGCGGCCCTGGCCGCTGCGTCCACAACACCGCTCCTCTCCTTTGGTAGCAGCGGATCTCCAGTACGCCACCCGTGTCCTGTGTGTCGTTGGTCGCGTCGTGTTGCGTGTCGTGTCGTGTCGTGTCGTGTGCAAACGTTTTTCAAGCTCACCCCGCGTGTTGTCGTGCAGGACTTGTATGCGGCGTCGTATGATCCGTTCAAGCGACAGAACAAGGCGCTCATACAGAAACGACACAAACTCAAGCTGGAGGACTGGCTCAAGGAGCGCCAGGGGTTCACTGAGCTCAGGTTCGTCGCACACAGCGACCAAGCATCAGGCCAGTGCATCATGCCTCTCCCGGCCAATCCTGATCTCCGTGTGTGCTGTGGTGCGACCAGTGACGGGCTGAAGGAGATCATTCGTGCATGTCTGGTGCCGGACCCCTCCAAGCGATTGGACGCTCACACGCTGCTCGCTCATCCCTATTTTGACTCGCGCCACGAAAGGTCTCTCTTGCACTGTTATCTGCTGGTGGTGTACAGCAAGACCGGTCAGCTGACTCCGACCCCAACTCCACTCTCTACAGGGAGCGGCAGCGGAAGCGATGGGTCAAGAAGCCCTTCCTCAAGTGCAGTCTGCTCAAGATGGTCAACCTCGACGCCCTTCTCGCCGGCGGCCAAGGCCCAGTCGCTGACTACGACACGTACGCACTTTTCCCTTTCCCCTTTTTCTTTTCTCTTCTTTTCTTTCTTCAAATTTCGGAGTTTGTTGCTCCGGGGACCCATAAG
>CACVKS010000175.1:0-26255 GCA_902749335.1 Acanthamoeba triangularis
CAGATCACGGGTGCGCTGACGGTCAAGGGCGAGAAGGTCGAGGTGGACGCGTACGGCTTCGTGAGCCACTTTGTGCAGAACATGAAGCCGCACAAGGCCGGCCTCAAGTGGTCCATGATGAAGTTCCACTCCGAGGAGCTTTCCCTCGTGTCCGATCTGCTCCTCACCCCCAAGCAGTACGGCAAGGAGGAAATCTCGCACGGCCTCTTCGTCTACAAGAACAAGCTGACCGCCGTCACCGTCGACAACAGCATCACCTACCCCACCACGCAGTACGACAAAGGTGCGCAACTCTCCACTCGCTCTGCTGTAGCTCCATCCAACGCGTCAGCCGGTCGTCTAACGCGTTGCTTGCCGTAGAAACTGGTTACGAGATGCCCACCTCGGCCGAGTATGTGTGGCGCGGCAAGACGCTCGAGGGACAGGACTTCCAGGCCGTGATCAGGCTCACGCCCACCAACCTCATCGATAAGGTCGACATCCTCGGCCATCTGCCCTGGGCTCTGAGAATGGTGATCAAGGCGTTCGTCGCCCGTCCCTTCCACTACCAGTGGCTCGACACCGCCACCGCCACGGTGACCATCGGCGAGGAGACCATCACCGTCGAGGGTAAGGCCCTCCACGAGGTTACCTTCATCAACCCCGAGTAAGCCCCGGCTCGCCGCATCCCCACTTGTTCTCCTCTCTCTCTCTCTCTCTCTCTCTCGGCTTCTCTTTCTGCAACCAAATACAGTCTCGTTCACACTCAGGAAACCAACTTCTTATTGGTGAGAACTACAACATCACCACATGGTCACTCACTTCGCTCCGTCGTGGGTGGATCGAAGATGACGATGACGACGGTGATGTCGTCTCTGCTTCCGCGTCGCTTGGCCCGCTTGCAGAGCCCGCGGCAGATGTTGTCGAGGAAGTCGGCCGCCGACTGCCGCAGCTCGTTGAGCTCGCGCTGGCCCTCGCTCTGGCCGCCCTCCTGCGCCTTCTCCCGCTCCTCCTCGTCCTTGAGCCGACGCCACTTGAGCACTTCGGGGCTCACGTGGTCGACCACCGTCTTGTTGTCCATCACGTCCCACAGGCCGTCGGTGGCCAGGACGAGGAAGTCGTCTTCCGGCTCGAGCGTGTGGATGGTCATCTCGGGCACGGCGATCACCACGCCCTCCCTGACGCCCTTCAGCTTCTTCATCTCGCTCTCGCTCTTCTTCTTGTTCTTCCCTTTGCCGTCCTTCGCCCTCTTCGTCGTTGGCGTCGATCCACCTTCCGTCGTCTTGTCCTTGCTCACCTTGGCATCGGGCACAACTCTACCAACGCTGCTGCTTCTGCTACCGTTCGACGCCGTGCCGTTGCTGTGTCCGTCGTCTCTTTCATCCTTCTTGTCGCCCTCCTCCACCTTCTCCTCTTTTCCGTACTTCTCCTTCTCCTCCTCGCTCTGTGGTGACGTTGAGCCATCGCCGACGGCTCGAGCGGGCATGGCAGGCGATGCGGTTTCATCGCTTTCGTCATCGCCGTTGTTGTCGTTGTCATCGGGCTTCTCGTCTTCGCCCTCATCGCTTCCATTGCTCTCTTTCTTCCTCTTCACCTTCTCGTTACCCGTCGCTTCCTCTTCACCTCCTTCTCCTTCTGCTCCTCTCGCCCCTCCGTCTCCTCCGTCCTGTGCCTGCTGCTCTGCTGCTTTCCGCTCGGCCTCCTCGGCGGCCTTCCGCTCCTCCTCCTCGACCTTCCGCCCTTCGCCGCCCTTGACCGTGCCTCTCCGCATCTTGCGCCCTCGCATCCTCCCCTTCTCGAGAGGGTCGCCGAACGAACGCGACGGAGCCAACACCCCGAACACTGTTGACGCCCACCCAGGCCACCAACCACCAGCACCAGCACGGCGATGAGTGATCGCCTTCTTCTCCATCACCATCACCATCACCCGCCATAGCACGAGGTGTGGGTCAGGGGTAGTGGTACCGCGCCCGCGACGAATCCACCCGCCGGCAGCGATGATGCGCTGCTTCTCGTAGGACGCGACGGCCTTGAGGTCGCGCGTGAGCGGCACGGCCGTGCAGCAGATCTTATCCTGGGTGAGCGTCTTCAGGAACGAACTGCTGTGCTGTACTCTGTGTGTCGTGCGTCGTCAGCAGCGTGACCACACCATCATCGTCATCGTGGTGGTGGTGTAGTACCGGAGGTTGACGCGCTTCTTCTTCTCGCGCGTCTCGATCTCTTCGACGCGGCAGGCCTTGGCAAGGGTGAGCCGGCCGATGAAGCTGCCCTTGACCTTCTTGCGGCCGATCAGGGCGCGCGAGTCCCCCAGGTTCGCCACGTAGAGGCGGTCGCCCTGGTGCACCACCGCCACCGCACAGGCGCCGCTGATGTCGTCCCTCCGCTCGTTGATCGCCAGCACCTCCTCCTCCGTCTTCGCGAAGCCGTTCAGTATTGCCTCCTCGACCCTACACGGACGCCACACTCAGCAAAGGAATACAACTTCTTATCATAATAGCATTGTTATATTATTTTAATTACTATTATTATTTTAATTTTAAAGGGTTGTTAAATTAACAATTATAAAAACAAGTGAAGGTGCAGCGCACAGTGTCGGGCCTGGCTCTGTGTCGCCGTCGGAAGGGAAGAAGAGCGAGTGATTGGGTGGACTGAAGATGTTCGCGTGGAGGGCCTTGGCGACGTGTGTCACCGCCAGGTCGCCGGCGTGGCCGTCATAGACGGCAAAAAAGCCGGGACTCGGCGACGCCGAAGATGAAGAAGACGGAGGCGAGGTCGACGATGACGACGAAGTCAACACCCAGGCCTCGTTGCCACAAAATTGTACGAATCGATCCTCATTTGCGTGTGTGGGTCCTTCGAGCGAGCAGACCCCCACCCCCCGCACCTTCATCTTTTTTCTCTTCTCTTTCGATTCAGTTCAAGTTGCTGTTGACCTTTTCTTTCATTTAATATTCTTTTTTTACTAAGATTTAAATCCGGGATTTATCCGGACATTTCCACTCTTGCGCGAAAAGGCACCACCATCAGATTTGGTGTACAGAGGCAGCTGGCTCTCACCAGCTCACGAAACAGGACTCTGGGCGAAGAGGGTAGACCATAATAGGATCAGAGCCCCTCAGATCAGCATCGTAATCTTCTGACGATTTTGATCGGTTGCAGCGTGCAAGGGAGGCCTTGGATCCGCTGCGCGCTTTCATAGAAGGCCGGCCTAGATGGAAAAGACGGTGTTGGAAGTGGAGCCTGGGGCAACCGCAGATCAGCAGGCACAGCTCCAACAATCACCCCCACCATCTGGGAAGGGCGATGGCCGCAAGTCCCTTCTAGGGGATGCGGAAAAGCTCAAGGAGCTGCGCTACGTACGCCCCCCCCCCCGAACCATCAATCGTGCACCTCGTCAAAGATGCTAGAAGGAACCCTTCTTGGCTCATCCACGCCGCGCCAAACAGAACACATCCAAGGTAGAGCGACATCTCAAACAGCTCGTCAAATCGGGGGAGGAGCTACAGAAAGCGAGAGAAGGCACGCTCCACTGTGATATATTGGCTCCGTCTGCTCTGTGCCTTAACACTTGCCGTCCGCTTCATCTCGCTCTCTCGCTCTTTGTTCACAGAGTTGTATGTCAAAGAGCAGCAGTGGGTAATGGACATGGTGGACTTTAACCTTCATCACGACGTGCGGTGTACGCCTTCCGTGCTCCCGTGCCTGCACAGCCCCTCGGCTCACTGTATGCCGTGCAGCGGAGAAGCACCCCGCGTGTGTGCTGGCAGCAACGTTAAAGGACTTGGCTCGTCAGATGTATTATCTGGTACGCCGTTACTTCACAATCGCTGTGGCGATCATCAAGAACGGACCACTAAGCGGACAGGGTTTTTATGTTATAGAATAAGGAAGTGCAGGAGGGGGTGATGCAGCCGATGAAACAGTTCCTGCAAGTGGAGGTGAATGGGTCGGTGGAGATGCAGAAGAAGCTCGACATGGCACGGGACCGATATCAAACCGCTTCCACCAAGTTCTCGGGCGTTTCGCACAAGACCGACATGACGCACTTTACCAAGGTCTGTCCCCCGCCTCACTAGCAAACCTGCACAATGCGCTGACCCAAGCACATGCGCAGTGGGAGAACGAGGTCGCAGAGTCGAAGCAGGAATACGATCTGATCTACTTCAATGGCATGACGAAGATGATGGAGGTCGAGAGGAACAAGATCCATCTCATCCACTCACTCTTTTACCACTTCTATGTCACCTACCAACGGTTCTTCGACACCACCGGCCAGACCTTTGATTCCATCGTGCGCACTCTCCGCTTCGCCTATCGACTTACCTACCGCTGACTCTCTTGAATGACAGATGCCCGAGATGCTACTCTGGAAAGAAGCCATCGACGAGGTGCGTTGAGTTGCCGCTGCCGCTTCCTCACGACGCTTTGCTTTTCCGCTGACATCGCGGTTGCACCTTCCCAGGGGCGTAAGAGAGCTAGGGAACAGGCGGCTGAAAATGACGACATCATGATGGACCACGTATCGAAGCTGCAGCAGGTAGCTACAACCCTCTTTCATTCCGCTGTGCATGACGCCGTCCGCTCACGGTTCGGATCACCAGTCGGGTTTCAAATCGCGGGAAGCGCTGGAGCTGAAGTCGCCACGGGTAAACATGCTGGGCAATCCGGTGGAGCCCGATCGGCAGGGATACCTCTTCAAGAAGATCCCCAAAAAGGGAAAGGGTTGGAAGTGCTCCTGGTTCGTCCTCGAGAGGGGGATCCTCATGTACTATAAGAACATCAAGGTGCGCCGCCCAACCTCGCCAGTTCTCGCAACGACCTCAACTTTTCACTGACGTGCGGGCTCCTTGGGCGCACATGCAGAGGGAGGTGCCGGATGGAGGCTTGAATCTTCTCCTGTGTACAGTCAAGGAGGTCCCCGAGAAGCACCTTTGCTTCCAAGTAATCTCCACGGATGAGCAATTCAATCTACGGTACAGCGCGCACACCAACACCAATGTAGGGATGACGTTGAAGCTAACACGTGACCTGTACCTGTACAGAGCAACGAACGAAACAGAATACGCGGAGTGGGTCAGTGCATTGCGTAGTGGCATAGCCTCGCAGCTAGCAGGCGGTGACGATTCCTCGGATCCGAGAAGAGTTCCCTCGGCGAGCAAGAGCAGTCTCGTACAGGAACTCTGGCCGATAGAAGGCAACAGCAAGTGCGCTGACTGCGGTCAAAAAGGCACGTGGGCCTAGTTTGGGGGTCTGACCGGGCTGCCGTYTAACTGACTTATCTGAACTCTGCAGACCCCTACTGGGCAGTGCTCAACTGGGGCGTGCTGATCTGCGTCAAGTGCTCGGGCACACATCGAAGTCTGGGCGTGCATATATCCAAAGTCCGGTCGCTCGATTTGGACAAATGGGAGCCTCAGCAATTGGGGGTGCGTTCTCACTTCTGTCGGATCCCTCCTCCGTTGTCACAGTTGGCTTATCTTGTGTCATGTGACCAGTTGATGAAATCGATCGGTAACGCTCTCTCAAATACGTTGTGGGAAGCCGACATACCGGAAGAGTGGGTTGCACAGCGACCAGAGCCAGAGTCAGACGGGTATGCCTCCATCGCTGTGCACCTCATCTCCCGCTCCGCCGACAATAACACGGACCTCTCGCCCGAGCAGCAAAACCAAGGAACGGTGGATCAAGGCCAAGTATGTCGACAAGGCATTCATTCATCGGGCCACCCTCAGTCCGACTGAGTTAGGCCAGGTACCGTCCCCCTTCGTACTAGACGTGGTTGGTGTGTCTCTCCAGCTAACTATACGCCCTTCGCGCAGAACCTGCGAAATGCGGTGCTGGGGAAGGATTACACTGGCGTTTTGAACAGCATTCTCCTGGGGGTAGACATCAACTGGGCCGACCCCGGGGACAGCTCACGAACGGCGATTCATGTTCTGTCCTGTTCCGGCGGCACTGCAGCGATGCTGGAGTTCCTCCTGCAGAACGGTGGCGAGGTTAATATCGAGGACGCCAGGTTCTCGCCCATCCCGGCACATAACAATCCCATGCGCCCCCGTAGCCAGCGAGCTAACCCACTCACACGACAGCAAACGAACACCGCTACACTACGCCGTTGAGAGTGATCGACCCGACCTTTGCAAGATCATGCGTTCGCGTGGAGCGTCACTGGCCAAAGTAGACGCAGAAGGTACCCACGGCTCTTCCCCTGGGTACGCTCCCCGCTGCTGATTAGCTTTGCGCCTCCAGGTCGCACACCGTTGGAGTTGGCAGAGCATTTGAAGTATGAGGGCTGCGTCGCGGTGCTGAAGGATGAAAGGAAGGACTCGATCGGGGCTGAGCCGCTCACGCCTAAGAACTCGTTCACCGGGATGGGCTCGGCTGCGGCGGCCAGCGGTGCGTCGCCGCCGGAGGACATATCCAAGGCCCTGCGCGGCAGCCTCAACTTGCTCAGCAGCGGATTTTCCGGCTCGCCGAGCCCATCGCGGAGGGAGGCCAAAGAGAGAGACCGATTCCAGCGGACCGGCACACCGCCGGGCAAGCTCAACAAACCGCGGCTCATCACCATGATTAAGGACCAGGTCCGCCACCTCCCTTTCCCCTCCTCCCAAACCCCTCCCCTTGGGGCTGAGACACTGACGATGTGAAACGAGCAGGTGATTGGTAGGAAGAAGGCATTCACGATCAGCGAGCCGCGACTAGGAGCCGTGCCCAAGGACCGAGACGATCTGAGCGCCCCAACGGGCGGCGGAGCCACGCCGCCCGTCCGCCCATTGAAGGGTTCGTTCGAGGGAGTGGACGACTACGCCCTCGAGGAGGAGGACTCGGCCGCATCGGCTTCCGATTCCGAGAACGAGCCCAGCGCCGGCGAGAGGCCGTCCCGCCCGCCGGCGCACACGATCACCACAACGATGCGAAGGAGTGGGAGCGACGGCCTTCAGCCCGCCCTACGGAACAGTTCGGACGGCGGCAGCTCGGATGGAGAAACGCCATCGACCAATGGCAACGAACAGCGGAAGGCCCGACAGACCGACGCACCACCGGTGAAGGGAGTGATCCCTCGCGCGCGGCGGCGCAAGTCCACCGACCTCACGCCCATTGTCCTGGGGCAAGCCCGCGAGCGCAAGGACAGCAGAGCATCGGCAGGTGACGAACCGACCGGAGTCACCGCCCCCGCTACCAGCACCACCACCAGCAGTCACAACAACAATAACAGCGCGAGCGGCGCGACCAAGGAGAAGGAGGTGGACAACACGAAACGGGATCAGGTCAGAAACTTTGCTTCTAGCTCGGGCTCCGCCACGCCGCCGAAGAGGAACAACTCGACCGAGTGGGTAAAGCCGCCCAGCCGGCCAACAGCGAGCGAGCGGTCGTTGCAGTCGTACTCCTCTAGCAGCACTACGACGTCGTCCTCGCCCCCGACATCCTCTCCGCTATCCATCTCCAGTGGTACGCTCTCGTCTACGGCCGCGATATCGTCGTCCCTGCACGTAGCCACCCCCGATTCCCGTCGGCGACGAAAGAGCGACGCAACGAGCATGGGCGGGACCATGCGCGAAACAACGCGCAAGAAGGGCAAGAAAAAGCAGGTGCAGATACAACCAGACGAGACCCAGCCTGAGTCGCCGTCGCCGTCGCCTTCACCATCACCATCGGCCTCGCCCGCAGCCAGCAGCGGGGCGTTGCCGCAGCTGTCTGTCGACCCACCGCCCAAGGAGGGCTCCAGCGGCGGAAAGACCGTGGGCAAGAAGCTGCGCTCCCTGCGACACTCGTTCGGGCGGCGCGATCAGCAGCAGGAGCTGCAGAAGGAGACGGCCACGTGGAGCTCGGCCACCAACCTCTCGCCCGCCGCCTGGGAAAGCGGGTCCGGCCAGATCGCCACCAGGAGCGGTGGCAATGGTGGCGGCGAGCCTGCCCTCAGTCGCAGCGGCAGCGACATCCAGCGCAGCAGCAAGAGGGATCGGACCGGTCTTGGCGAGTGGGAACTGTGAGGTTTGCGTGTGGGCTGAGTGAAAGAAAAACTGTAACAGTTGCAGTTTTTGTTTCGGAACCGAAGAGTGCCACTCGCCTGGCCGGCGTTCACTACACTACATGCCCTGGAGAGCTACTACTCGTCGGCCTCCTTCTCCTTGGCCTTGCGCTCGGGGTCGTCGTCCTCCTTCTCCTCTCCCTCCTTGGCCTGCTTCTCCCGCTCTTCCTCTTCGCCCTTCTTCAGCCACGCGATGTACTCGTCCGCGTCAAACACAAAATCACTGTCGCCCGCGTACACGGCCGGCAGATCTTTGAGGTCGATGAATTCCTGAGCGTGTGTGTGGTGTGGGTCGTGTGGGTCGTGTGCGGAACGATCAGAGCGATGCTAAAGGGAAAGGACGGGGGGCTCGCGTACCTCCAAAACCTTTCGCTTCTCCTTGTCGCTGCCGCTCACAAAGACGACCTTCTTGAGCGTCTTGGCATCGACGAACGGCGAGATGACCTTCCAGAAGGCCCGGAAGAGGAATGGCGCGTCGACCAGGATGAGCACGCCCAGTCGCTCAGGGTAGTGGTTCTGTCGCAGCATCACCACCACCAACACAACGCCCGAGGTCAGGCCTGACCTACAACTTGACTTGGTGATGACGGGTGCATGTACCTGTAGTGTGCTGAGCAGCTCGCGCGCGAATCCGGCCTCTCCGTTGTACTTAAAGTTGTAGTTCTTGCAGTTGACGCACCACACCATCTTCTCCACTCCTCGCTCCTTCTCCATGCGCTGCCGAGTAGTAGCAGTTAAAAACTGTTGTCAGTGCGCGTCCCTGAGGAGTGAAACCCGCTTGGTGAGCCTACCTTGATGGTCTGTTCGAGCGTGAAGATCATGAACTGCAGCTTTTCGAGGCGGGTGTGCGGGTCGGGCTTGTCAGCGACCTTGAGGTAGACCATCGGCCGTCGGAACCTGTCGTAGCCGTGGTGGTACTGTGTATCGTTCTCAGTCAGTCGAGCGCGATCGCAACACACCAGGCCGCATCGGAGGGAGAGGGCACGTCGTACCATGCCGCCAATGCGGATCGAGGAAGCGATCATGTCGGTGGTAATCTCATCAGGCTTAAAGTCCGCGCGCCACTGTGGTGCCAAATGTACCGAACCGACAATTAGGGGGAAAAAAGTACCGAAGGCCTGGCGGCCACTTGGGGTGAGGCGCTGTGTCGAACCTTCATGGTCTCCACGATCATGTCCCTCGCCGCGTCGAACTTCCAGTCGCGCGCCTTCAGGTACCGATAAAGCGTGTAATCTGGTGGTGAAGCGGCCAGCAGAGGTGTGAGCGGAAGGCGTTCTGAAAGAACGAAAGCGAAAGCGAAAGCGAAGGCGAAGGCGAAGGCAAGGAGGAGAGGGAACTCGCAAGGGAGGACGCGTACCGTCAAGAAACGCTCGCTCCTTCTTTGTCCATTCGCCCGCTTCCTAATGTCATAAAGCAGATGAGGCGACTGAGATGAATGAAATGTGAATTCGCGATTCGTACGTGAACAATTTGGCGGAATTCGGCAAGTTTGGCCCTGGCATCTTCGTCCAGCTGCGCTAGCGTGGGAGCATCCACACCCAGAACGTTAATCTGCGGGATATCTGGAAAGAATGAAAGACTTGAGAATCGGATATCCGAATATCTTGAATAACCAAATAGAGCTTGGGCCAAGGCCACTACTGCTTCATTCAAAGGTATACCTTGATCGTCTTCCATTCTCTATATCTTTTGTGCACGAACTACGCGACACTTGGCGTGCGACGGCGCGCAACTCGCTATTTTTCTATTTTATTTTGATATATTTCAATTGGTACATTTTGTTTCGTTTCGTTTTGTTGGTTGGCTTGTGCCGATTTTCCGCCAATGAAAAGGGAAGGAGGAAAACAGAGGAAATTGAATTTCCTTTGATTTCGGGGAGGGTGAACAACGTAAGAAGAAAAGATAGATTGCGTGGCGGGCATCATCTGACGTGGAGGCCGAGAGCAATAAAAGGCCGAAGACAGGGCATAATTACAAATTAAAATGGAGTTGGCAATCAAAGATCTGCTTGGCTATCATAGACGGGCCGTTTACGCGCTCCTTCTACTGTTCGCTTTCCTCTACGCGTACTTGCCCCACCCCCCTGTTTTTTGCAAGAGACCAGGGAATGACACATATCATTACTCAGGGAGGGTGTCCTGTTCGGTGCCGTCACCGATCTCGACGTGTGCGCATCCGATCGCTTCACAATTCGATCCCAACAGGCGACGCTGTGGCACACCCACCGCTCCCTATCGTCTATCGTCTTCACCACCTCAGTGTGGGCTCTTCTCATCTTCCTCGCCGTTCTCGTTACGTGGGGAGAGAGCAAAACGAACAGCTCCGATGTACGCAGCGCCACACCTTGGTTCACTCGCATAGCCGTGCAACCCTGACCACTCTTCTTCCTTCAGTTCTACATGCCTCAGGTCCAATGGAACTGGAACACCTTCTTCGGTGTCGCCTTCCTGCTGTTGTGGTACATCCCACTACGCTCAAGCAGGCCCTCGTGCGTGTGCACTTGATTGCAACTCGTACACGCGCGCGTGGTATGTTCAGGTACGGAAGCACGTATGCGATGATCACGGTGCTCAAGGTTGTCTTGGGCGACACCGCGTGTGGTGGTGAGAAGAGCAACAGGTACAACGCATCATCGTTTACCTTGAAATGGCTCAGCAGTCTAAGCTGACTCATGCCCATGTGGCTTCTTTCTGCTTCTTTCTCTTACTACAGTGTCTCAGGCCACTTCAGCTTCTTCTTCTTCTACGGCGTGAGTATGCCCTACCTGGTTCTTACTCTCCTGCCCCACGACAACGCTCGCCTGGGCTTCCGCAGCATCCTCAGCCCGAAGTCAACCTTCCACTTCAAGCTGGCACTCCTCTCGCTGTGCTACGCCGTCTTCCTCTTCGGTGGACTCTACACTCTGACGCAGACGTGGAGCTGGGGCTATCACTCGATGAGACAGATCATCTACGGCGTCGCCTTCGGTCTAGCCAGCCACCTTGTCCTGCGCACGATCTGCAAGAAAGCGGCCTCTTCTTCGTCGGCTCGCACCCTCGCCGTGCCTACCCGGCTTCCGGCCAACGCGGACGAGTTCCAGGTCCTCGTAAATGACTTCTTCCCCCTCTCCTACCTCGCCATCTTCAACGCCGTGTCGGTTTTCCTCGTCATCCTGGTCACCTTGAGCTTCCCCTTCAACATCTACGAGACCATTGGCTTCTTCGTTCTCTGGCCCTCCATCACCTACGCTTTCCTGTACGTACCTCTACGGTGCTCTAGATCTCTCCACCGCTCGCGCGCCATTGATGATGAAGCCTCACGCTACGCTTCCTCTACTCGTTTCAGGTTCCTCCGCGGCCACTTCAATTCCCACAGCACCGTTGATTAGTCAGGTGTGCGGCCTTCTTCTCTCTCGCTCTCTTGTGAATACTGCGCCCGACTTGGTACCACCTACCTTGATGAGTACTACTACTACGCGAATAAACAGTTTTGATCTATCTTTCCCAAGCAAGTGGGCCACGTCACGCCACGTCAGCTCCAGGTTTTGGCGCGCTGCCGGTACGGCGACGCCGGCAAATGTGGCATTTTGCTTTACGCTTTGGCTACGACGCGGAGGTCACAGCACGAACATCAGAGCAGAGACTCCACCGATGAACGACCTGAGTAGCAACGTCAACGTCGGTGTGGTGTCGAAGTACCGGTTCAAGAAGCTGAAGACGATATGGCGTGAGAGATGGGAAGCCGAACAAGGAGAAAACAAGGAGAACGTACCGCCCTTCGTTATCAACGGCCCGCTTAAGGAAAACTCGATCAGCCGTCCGCTACGCCATACGAAGAGGAAACCGCTAGCCTCTATTCAAGTGGAGCCAACGCCACCGCAACCGCCATCGCACAAGGAGATAAAGTCGCATACCCCTGCTCGCGGTGCGCGTGCGCCTCTACCGAGACCTGTGCAACCGCACCAGGCCCCGCGCTCGCCACTGTCGCACAACGAAAGGAAGGCCCGCGCCTTGTTCTCCCCCGAGTCGCCTGAGCTCGCGCTACTCGCCCTCGGCCAGAAGTACCCTTCCGACCCAGCGCAGACAGCTCCAGCGGCTGGGCCAGCCAAGCGTCGACGAGGTCGGCCGAGAAAGACGCCGTTGCCCGTGGAGCAAGCCGCTACCAGGACGCAGCCCTCGGTACCCTCTCCGACGGACGCCAACAGAAGACAGCTGTTCGCAGAGACGCCGAGGTCGGGCTCGGAGAGACGCGCGAAGCTCATCGCGAGGGAGCAGCTCTCCAGCGCAGGCGAGCAAGCCGAGGCCACAGGAGGCGGTAGCGACTGGGAAGGCGCCGAGACCGAAGAAGACGAGGAAGAACCTTCAGACGTCGAAGGAGACAATTGGGACGACGAATACGCACCCGACACGACGCGAGCCGCCAAGGAACGTAAGCGACCGCGCCTCAGCCTGCGAGATATTGTCGCGCAGGAGACGAAGTTCGACATGAGACGCGTAGGCATCCAGACGGAGGAAATCATCAAGCTCATCAACAACGAAGAAACGAAAGAGAACATCATCCAGAAGACTGGCTTCTCCCCCAACTACGTCATGAAGCTGCAGCGAAGAGTGCTTAGATCCTCACCGAGTAAGCGCCCTCACTTGCCGTTAGCTTGTAGAAGCGCCCCAGCTCACTTGTTGCGTGCTTCTCAAGGTCTGCAGCCGCGGCCCTGCCACGAGCACAGCATCCTGGGCAAGCAGCTGCATGTGCTCTACGGGATCCACGATGTGCCGATGTTCATCTGCAAGGAGCTCTGCCACATCTTATCCGTGTCCGACACCTCTCTCGCCTACTGGAAGAAGAAGGTCAACGCCGAGGAGCTGGAAACTTCGCAAGACTTCAAGCTCATGTGCGGTCTGCCTGCATTGCATTGCGCTTCGAATCGCTGACCTTGGTGGCCCGTTTCGGTAGGGATCAATGCCGCGAGATCTTCGGAGGTCGGGCCAGCTACACGGTACGCATGCATCTCTTCCTGGCCATAGAGAGCTAACTCTTCCTGGACCAGCTCTTCCCCGCTAGTTCGCTCATGAAGATGCTGCTCGAGATGGAGAAGTCCAAGCAGAACACGTTCGAAATTCCCGCGTTCGGCAAGTTGATGGAGAAGGTGAAGCTTTACGTCGAGGAGGAAGAAGGAGGAGCCGACAAGGGATCCGCCTAGGCTCTTGAGAGCAGCATCACGTACGCTTCTCCTCAATGATCTGCGTCAAGTACGCAGCGAAGTTGACATCGAACTTCTGCGCTTCCTTCTGGCTCAATAGGCTCTTTCGATAGTCGAACAGCGTGTGGAAGCCCAAGAACGCGGCAAACACTTCCACCTGTACAGGTTCACATGTAAGCCTCCGGATACACTAAGAGTGGGTGGGGTACGAACAATTCGCTTCCACTTTGTCGTCTTAGCGCATGATTCAAGCGATCCCGAGCAGTTCTTGCAGAGCAGTGCAAAGTCACCCCTCGCCTCCTGATCTGGTTGTGATTAACGTGGCCGATCGCCAAGTGGACAAGCTGTGGGTACCTCGCTTTGCGTGCACTCGTCGGTCACCAGGAGCAAGATAGCCGAAGCGATCAGCATGAAGCGGCAACTCTCCTGCAACTGTACAAAGGAGGTACGGTGCCGCTTCCAAGCCTGCCCAGCGCCACCCTACGTCAGACGACTCAACGAGGAGCGTCATGAAGTAACGGCAAGCAAGATACCTTCCTAGAAGCCACCATGTCGTAAAGGCTGGAGTACTTCTCTGCGACCTGCGAAAGGTGATCTTGCGAGGTCAACTAGCGAATTGCGTGCCAAGAGGGTGCCCGTCCGTACCTCACGCAAGAAGGACGCCACCTGGTCTGCCAACGTGCTGAGTATCTCCACCTTGCTCTGCTCCCGAAGTGAGAAGTGTGCTGTCATCCGGTACTTAGATCCGACCTCCTCTTCGTCTTTTCTACCCCGTTCCTCGCTCGCGAGTCCATCATCAGATAGTACGTAGTCGATGGGCAGGAACCCGCCGGGGAGGAAGCAAAGCGCGCCGTATCGCTTCATGATCGCCTCCTGCAGCTGCTGCGCCATCCGCACCGCTTCGGTCTCCACGCCCTCGAGCGTGAATGTGGTAGCACCCTCTCTCGCACTCGTCTCGTCGGCGCCTTCGCTTGTCTGAGGCTTCAGGCCGTTGGGTACCGGGCTCGCCTTGAGCCTCTCGTCGAGAGTCTTGAGTTGAATGAGTTGCGCGTAACACTTCTTCATCCTCTCCTTCAGGTAGGCCCGCGGGTGGTAAGCCGGCTGGTAGTTCGCCACGAACAGGTGGCTCTTCGTTATCGTATCGCAGTTCAACGAGGCGACGTACGCCCTCTCCCCGACCTTTTCTTCTTGGCTCTCTTCGTCTTCTTCGCTCTGCCGGGATCGAGCGCTGGTGTTGTCAATGTCGTACTTGAGGCACAGAGCGATGAACGAAGCCAACGCAGAGTCGACCAACTGGACCGGAATAGACTCCGGCACCGCAGCGCCATGTGCCAGCACGTCGCGCACGCGTACCGAGTCTAGCGCGAGAAGACACATGATGAGCACACATCATCCAAAGAGGAGACGAGTAACGGAGAAGAAGAAGAAGAAACGGTACCGGCCCAGATGAAGGTATCCAAAAGTACGTTGGTGTTGTGATCACCCAGCTCATCGTAGATCAAGTTTCTGTTCTCCTTCTCACCAACGCTGGAAGCCAACAGAATGTCCAGCGTCGTATAGAGCACATCACTTTCTGTGTAGAGGGTAACAAACATGAGACGGACGATCTTGTTGTGGACGTGGTCTTTCTAGGCTCTCCTCAGGCGCGAAGTAAAGGTACATACCTGCGGAGAGGATGGTCTCGGGGCAGTTGTTGACGATGGAGTAGATGCGCCGGATGCACTTCTCCATCTGTTGAAAGAGGAGCACCAACGTGTTGGCGTAGTGGCCCTTCCTGCTCGGGGAGCAGATGGAAGAAGAAACGTTAGCTCAGTCCATCCACGTGAGTACGATGGTAGTGGTGGTGACGATGATGAATCACGTCACTTACTGGTGCTGGGCAAGCATCTCCCGGAGCACTGGATGCTGGGTGGGAAGAGTGAAGAAGCTGCGCTCGATCAAACGCTCCACGCGCTCGTAGTCCGTGTGCTCTACAAACAGATAACGATAAGTTGTTAGCAAAACGATGTGATGAGAAGAAGGGCATGGTGAAGACGCTGATGGTGGTGAGACCCTGGAAGAGATGAAGTGAAGGAGGCATGTTGGGGTAGCGTGCGCCTGAAAGGTCGATGAGCGGACGCGGTGTGTAGTCCCACTTGCGCAGGGCATCGGCGATGCTCAGGTAGACCAACATCATCAAGGAGGTGTAGCTGGCATGGAACTCGGGAGGCACCAGGAACCCGTGCCACAGCAGGTTGCGAAGGTTGAGACTTGACAGCGGCCCGATGAGCAGTCGTATGAAGAACATCTGCGAGAAGAAGACAAACTCCATTTAGCTAAAGACCTGCGCACGAACACACACACACAGAGAGAGAGAGAATGGACAGCGGGCACGGATCACCTTTTCGATGCCAATTGCGTTGACGATTTCTTCAGCGACCAAGAGTTCGTTGAGCTTGCGCGGGATGAGACTCGGATCGCACTGGGCTCGCGAGGCATAGACATCGCCTGCAAGGTATGAGAGAGACGAAGATCAGGGGACGGGCACCCCGACCCGATCAAATAACAAGGAGAAGGAGAGCGGCATGCCTAGTGTTCGCTCAAACGCGCTTGAAAGCAAGCTGAAGGCGAGCATGGCCTGCTCCGCGCTACCGCACATCAGCGCATACGTCTCGGTAAAGAACTGCCTCAGACGTAGAAATAGCTGGTTGGTGAGCAGAGGTCTGACCAGAGTACGAGAGCAAGAGGTGGGTCATGCTACCTCTGGTCTGGCGGTGATGGTGAAGCGGTGCTGGTAGAGCTCCGCGAAGCGCGAGGCAGGCATGCGGCCAAGCCACGAGCGGTGCACGAAGAGGCTGACCTTGCGCAGGAATGGGGCAGCCCGAAGGAAGTCGTCATCGTCGGACGTGATGACCCGCTCGGCGAGCCCTTTGCCGCGGTCCATGCTCCCTAACGCCTCGTTGCTGGTCAATCGTTGCCAGTTGAGCGTCCCGTCTGGCATTGTGATGAAATCCTCAATCTTCCAGCCTTCATTCTGGATCTCAGTCCAGAGTGCATCCTCGTCCATCCACACCATGCCAAAGACGCGAGGAGAAAGAAAGATGGGTCTCGCCTGCTGGCAGGCCTGCCGCAACTGCTCCATCTCGAATGCATTCTCCTTGTTTCTGCCGCTCTGTAGCGCCTTTCCGGCCCACCAGCTGCGCTCGCTGGGGCTTGTGGCAGACTGGAACAGTGTCCAGTGCCTCTGCCAGTCCATTGCGTACGTCTGGAGCAGCCTCGCTGGTCTGGGAGCGTCATAATGGTTCTGTTTCTTGTTCTTTTCTTAGTGTTTCTTTTGTGAACCTGGAACGGATTTATTTTATAATATACTTGTTCAATTCAATCTTCAAGGCGAAGATGAGACGCCTGTGTCGTGTGCAGAGGCTGCCAAGCGCCAAGGCACGGCCGGAGCATACGAAAGCTCTCTGCACAGCCGGGACAACGCCAGCATCTCGCTTCCTCTCGCAATTCCGGTGCATTTCTACGCGAGAAGCAGGATGGAGCGAGATCAATTCACGATTCTGCCTCTCTACTCGCCAGCATTCGACTACCGAGCTCTCCAAGCATGCGCTTTGCACCTCTTCTTCCTACTCAACGAGCGCATTCGAGCCAGCGATCAACGATGTGCCGGAAGATGAGCCAAATCCCGCCGAGGAAGGCCGCGTGATCGAATACATCGAAGACGGCGTGCCCAAGCTTGGACTGTTGCTGCAGAAGTTAGAGGAGCACGAACGGGAGAGCAAGTCGCTCTGGATCGTGGGCAGCCAGGATGCTCGCAAGTTCGCCCTCACCCAGGCCAAGTTCTCCTACGTGTGGCCAGAGATGCCACAGCTCGGCCTGGTTGACGGCATCACAGCACAGGCGGTGCGAGGCAATGCCAAGCAGCTTGCCGCGCTGGCCAAAGAGGCTGAGGACCTGCGGGCCACGATCGCTCCCGAGCGCCTGCAAGCGCTATGGGAAGAAGCGACAGGCGATGCATCTTCTTCGCCAGGTACTCGCTCCACGGAGTGCTCTCCGCACACACATTTCCTCTCCTTCTCTATCTCACCTACATCGCATACATGTGAAGACGCGCCCAGGAAGACCATCACTCCCGTGCAAGCTGCCCAATTCCTCTTTGGCAGCACTGGCCCGCTCGAGGTACACACCCATCACGCGCGACCCTCGGGCATAGATCGCACGCTGTGCATTGCTTGACCTCGCTTTTGTCTTCACAGACCTATGCGGCGCACGGCCTGCTGTGGGAGGCGCGAGTGTACTTCAAGCCGCGAGGCAGGGCCTTTGTGTGTAGGGATCGCGAGATGGCAGAGGAGCTCAAGGATTCATTGCAGGACCGAGTAGACAGTGTCAAGCATTCTAAGGCCTTCCTCATCAAAATGCGGCACAAGCTCGAACGTGCTCTCGGTGGAGACCAGGTGCCCCCTCAATTCAATTCCCTCAATTCGCCGCTTCTTCACCAGCACCTTCTGTTGCTAATGCCTGTATGCGCGCAGGCACCTTCTGCTTTCTTGCCAGACATCGCGGACCTCAGCAAGGAATACCAGGCGTGCTGGAAGAGTCAAAACGACGCCGAGAACCGAGTCAGCACAGACACGGACCTTGTGGCTGGCGTTATGGACTCTCAGACAGAGAAGCAGCACCTAGAATTCCTCAAGAAGTGCGCCCTCTCCTTCACGCAGCGTTTGCTGGCAACAGCTCCTTATGCAGCACTACACTAACCCTCCACCATCAACTCTACCCTACATTCTGCAGGTATGCCGCCATGGTGATCTCTGAGACGCCCAGCTCTGAGCCGATCGATGTGACGGAGCACACCCCGCTCGAGGGTCTGTTGAAGGAAGGTGCCAATTCGGTCGACCTCTTCAACGCCATGGTGCGATTGGGCATCTTCTCTGAAAAGGAGAACCTGGATATCATCCTCCACCGTCGACCACTCCACTTCCCTGAAGAAGCCTCCACCTGGGTCGATGTACGCGCCTTCCTTGTGTGTGACCGATTCGGTTCGAGTATTGTATTCGTCTCACTACTGGTCTGTGATATGAATCCAGGAGGTGCTCGCTCAACCGCCGCCGGATGGCGACGAAGGAAAACGATTGGACTTCCGGCAACTGCCAGTCTACACCATTGACCCACACGACGCCTACGAGATCGACGATGGCCTGTCCATTCAGACCGACGAGGATGGCGACACCTGGGTTTATGTACACGTGGCCGACCCCACTAGGTACTGCGCCTCCCACTGAACGGCTGCCCCAACTTTATCACACAGAACAGACAGCTTACCGCAGAAACTGTTGATTCATAGATGGATCACGCCAGACAGTCCACTCGATCTATTGGCGCGTGACAGGGCGCAGTCGTTGTACCTCCCCAACGGCGTGTCTCTACCCCTGTTTCCGCCCAAGTTTACCTCTCAGGCAGTGGCCTTGCGACCAAACACTCGAAGCTGCGCTCTGACCTTTGCGGCCAAGCTCGACCCAGGTACGCGCCGTCACAGGTCGTGCTGCAACGTTCTCAACTGACACACGCTTGTTTGGGGGGGGGGGTAATGGTAGAGAGCGGTGAAATCAAGGATTACAAGATCGCTCCCACACTGGTGGAGAATGTGCACGGCCTCACCTACGGGCAGGCCGATTCTCTCATCCTCTCCGGGCAGGAGAAGTACGCCAAGGCCACGGCACAGTATCTTCCGCTCCATCTTCAGGAGGAGCAGCAGCTGTTGGCTGCTCCCGACGCCGACGAAAGGGAAGAGCGCAAGGTACGCCGATGATCACTCTTTCATTTGGTCTTTGCTCCATTTCGCATTGCGTCTTCAAGGCCTTACCCACTGCCCTTTTTAGAATGATATCAAGGAAAGCCTGCGACGCTTGGGGCTCAACCACAAGTTGGGCAAGAAGAAGGGCGAAGCATCGCGCAAGGAGGCACCACACAGGGCACTCGATCTGCAGCGTGTGGAGTCCGCAGATACCTTTAACAGCAGGGAACTGGCGAGGTTCGGCGTGGACAAGGAGGCCGCGATGGGTGCAGTGTGGGGTCTGCACGAAATGGCCAAGCTGCGACGACGCTACCGCGAGCAGAGGGGCGCAGTTATCGTGTCTCTGCCCACCGCCGCCATCCGCATCGATGGTGCGTGATCGATCGACGCCTCCCACCTAGGCGGCACCTTGTGCGGTCAGTACCTGTAGCTATCTACTCACTTCGTTCATTAATGGGTGTACCGGCATTCAGATGTGGCACAGCACCGAGGTGTGAGGGTGCGTCGGCTCGAGGCCAAGGCCACCGAGGAAGGCGCCAATGTGGGGCAGGAAGGCGCGGATAGAGAAGGCGAAGAGGAAGACGAAGAGGAGCTGGAGGGAATGCAAGAGAGCACGGGCGCGCGTATGATGGTGGAGGAGCTGATGCTTCTCGCCGGTGAGATCGCTGGCAGGTTTGCCGAGGCCAGAGGGATCCCAATTCCCTTCCGAATCCAGCAGCGACCTCAGGTGTGTAACTCGTTCGTCATCACTCTTGCGTTGTTGCTGACATGCGTTGTTGCGCGCAGGACAACTCAAAATATTTAGAGTATCTCGCGCGAGGCAAGGAGAAGAAGGCCGTTGTCAAGTCGTGGAAGTCGCTGGTGGGGCTGCCGCCCACGAAGTACTCGTCCGTTCCCGGACCCCACTTCTCGCTGGCACTCGACAGCTACGCTCAGGTAAGAGATTTTCGGCGTGCGCTCAGCCACCACTGACCCCGACGCTTGTGCTGACCATTTCTTCATCGATCAATCTTCTGAAGGTGACCTCGCCAATGCGCCGGTACGCCGACGTGTTGGCTCATCACCAGATCAAGGCCGCTCTTCGTGGCGAGGAGCCTCCCTTCCATGCGTGGCATTTCGTCCCCATGTTCCAGACCATGGTGCAGAGGAAGCAGGAATTCGCATCGCTGGTGGAGGTGATTTCTCGGCGGTGGATCATTCAGTACCTCAAGGAGAACAAGGACCGACCGTTCCGGTATGCGCCCTTCTGCTTCATCACCTTCTGATGGCCCTCTCAAAAAACTGACGCACGCCACCAATGCAGTGCGGTGGTGCTCGAAGTGCAGGAGAAGAGGGCCGGCGGTAACCTGGTCGGCGACAGCCGTGCGACGGTGCTACTGTCGGAGCTCGGGTGGCGCACCATCGTCACCGTGCCCAAGTCCGTCAAGCAGGGCCACGCCCTCACCCTGCGAGTACGTACGGCCGACCCATGGACCAACTACGTCTCCTTCTTCAAGCTGCGCCAATAAACCAACGCCTCTCGCGGACCTTTCGCTCCTTCTTCGTTGGCGTTCACCCGCGATTCGTATCCTCATCTTATCTCACCGCCACCCACGCAAGGCTAACTACGAACGGTTGACAGAGATGGTAATCAGCACGCACCTCTTTCGCTGTATTCACCCCTATCCAGCTCGTGATTCTTGTGCATTCCAGAACCACCTGGCCGATATCTGAAGAACCAAGCGTGACCTAAGGTTTGATTTTGAACCTCTGGATTGAGCGCTGGCTGTTGTTGGTGTTGAGATCGTCACTCTTCAAGGGTGCGTGTTTCGCGGGAGATTTCCCACCGGCAAGAGCCTTGTGCGGGTTCGAACCCGCGAAAGTTGCGCCCGCGTGCTTGTGGGGAGATGGAAATTTCGGTGCAAGTGTTTATGTGCTTGTGTGACATGGGCGTGCCTGTGCGTTACTGGGCGGTTGGCCAGGTTTAAATACAAACGTCTCTCACCATCAACCACAACCCAGAACTCAATCGAACCAAGCACTTGGAGTCCACGTTATCTAACAAACAGTTGTAGCCGCTCCACCTGCTCGCCACAACCACATCTACCCCTCATCACACCACACCACCCTACCATCGCCAACCTCATGAACCCGCTGTACGCGTTCGAGTCAAGCGAGTTCACCCACTTCGTGGACACTCGCATCCGGTGGCTGCAGGCCCAGCTGACCCACATCCAGGCCATGAAGACCCTCCTGCGCGAGAAGAAGAAGCGAAACCCTAAGCCCGCCACGTCCAACAAGAAGCGACGCAGTGACGACCACTGCCACCAGGTCTCGTGGGCTCTGCAGAAGGCGTCGAAGGACTTTGCCCACTACCAGAGCCGGCGACGAAGGAGGGCCGCAGCCAGAGTCCCCCTGTCCTGGACGACCTCCACGGCGCTCAGCGAATCGCCCGTTCGAAGCGGCGCCGCCCGCACGAGCCTGCGCGCCTATTGAAGTCTGGTTCACACATCGTAGCGGACCAGGAGGGAGAGGTCTCGAGAGCGATTCATACTTTCTCTGTATTTTGGAGTCATCTTTATTCATCATTGCACATACCACATATTCAACACAGACCACTTTGCCACTTTGAAGTTCATCAGAAAGCGACGGTGAGGACGATCTTGCCAATGGCCTTTCCGCTGTCCTGCAGCTCGAGCGCGTCCACCAGCTTGTCCCACGCGAACCTGTGGTTGGCCGTCGTGCGCAGCACCTTGGCATCAACCAGCGACGCCACCCTGTTGAGGATGGCGCCCTGCTTCTCCTGCTCCACGCCGAACAAGCCGCGGGTGAACATCAACTCGTACACGAGCGAACCGCGCTTTTCCTGCAGTTGTGTGCATCGTGCACAGGAGTCAGAGCGATGAATTCCCCGTACAAGAAAGTAAGTGGAGGACCGTACGAAGAGTGGAGCCGTGTTGATGGTCGTTTGGATGGGCAGAATGTGGCCGATCTTGCCAAGTGGGTTGACCAGCCGGATGAGCTGGTCAATCACCGGCTCTGGCTCGCTTGTATTGAAGATGAAGTCCACGCCCTACGCGTGTGGGGCCAAAGTCAATCGGAGATACAATAAACCAAGTTACTGATGGTAGTACGAACCTTGAGGCCCAGCTTGGCCAGCTCATCAGCGAGAGGATTGCGGTGGTTGATGGTCTCGTCGGCTCCGTGGGTCTTGCTGTACTCGATCGTCTCAGGCCTGGCAGCAGATGCGATCACTCTCCCGATCTTCAGCACCTGTCGTAGTTTGCCGGTCAGGTTAAACTACTAGTACCTCACGAACCGCACACTCGGCAATCGAGGAACGTACGTGCTTGGCGATCTGCAGAGCAATGGAACCCACGCCGCCGGCGCCGCCCAGCACCAGGAGGGTCTTGTTTTGGTTGATGGTGTCATCTCCCACGTCGGCGGGCACAGGGATGCCGAAGCCCTCCACCAGCAGCTCCCATGCCGTCAAGCTCTGCACGCACACATGCAGGGACGATTGATAAGGTTGCCCGAGGAGCGTATGCGTGTCGAATTGAGGGAGAAGCGCACGGTAAGAGGGAGGGCGGCGGCTTCCTCATGGGTGAGGGAGGAGGGCTTGCGTCCTACGAGCCGCTCGTCAACAGCGGTATATTCAGCAAAGCTGCCTGCTCTGTTGATGACGCCTGCCCCACACGACCACCAGCTTGTCAGGTGAGGGCCAATCAGTTTCGAATGGAGGGCACTCCTACCAGCAAAGTAGACCTCGTCGCCGGCCTTGAAGAGGGTCACCTCAGCGCCCACAGCTTCCACCACGCCCGATGCATCCCACCCCGGAACGATAGGCGACTCAACGGGAGCATTCACGTCGCCACCCCAGTTGGTTATCTTCTTTATGTCCACCTGTGGTGGAGTAAGACAGATAACATAAATCGTAAGTGAGAGTTGGAAGGGTGGGGGGTAGAGAATGTACGGGGTTAGTTGCAATCGCAACGTTACGGACAAGGAGGTCGCGCGGACCCGGCTGCGGCTTGGGTACGTCGATCACGCGGAGCACCTCCGAGGGCTGGCCGTGGCGGGTGAGGCCATAGGCTTTGATGCTGGGCTGCTTGCGCTCCGACGACATTATATCACTGCTTTGCTTGACGCGTTGTGGTGGGTTCTTGGTTTGTGTAAGTTGGTAGGGAAAGACCTTTTTATTTTGTAATTGTCGCCGAGGACCAAGAGCCGAAACGGCGCGAAGCCGCCATTGGTCGGCGATAAATGAAGTTGGGACAACTCGCCTGGCGCAGAGTTGCCCCATAACAAAAACAATAAATAATAGTGGTACTGTACAGCGAGGGATAGCAAATATCTCGGAGGGTGGATGGTGGGAGTGTGAAGGAAGCTTAGGAGGTGATGGATCGCGACGGGCGGATGTGGAGGGCGCAGTAGGGCCTGCCGTCCGGTCCCGCATAGAAGGTGTGCTCGAAGGGCACCCGGCACACGGTACACGCGAAGCAGCCCTCGTGCCAGTTCTGCTCCAAGGGCGCCGCGTGCGAAGAACCCCCACGCGTCAGTTTCGTTTCCATGCGCAAAGCTCAAAAGGTGGTTACCTTGTTCATCGCCACAAAGATCTCTCCGTGGATGGACTTGCCGCAACCAGCGCAGTAAAAGCACGCTGTCCTGCAAACCAAAAAAAAAAAAAAAAAAAAAATGCGGGCGGTGGGGAGGGGGCAGGTACGGCTCCGCGCAAGCGGAACAGAGCGGCACGCCGTGTTGGTCATTGCAGGTTTCGTATTGGAGGGACTTCTTGCACTGCATGCACTGCAGACAGCTCCTGTGCCACTTCTGCTCACCGATGCGCACGGGCACGTCCTTGATCTGATTGTACGCCCAACCAATCGTCATTAATCAATCGGCAATCAATCACCGGAGGCTGAGGGCGAGGTTGCACGGACCGTGTCGCCGCAGTGATGACAAGCCGGGAGGGTGAGCTTGTGTGTGCAGTATTGGCAATGGGGCACACCCTGCAGCATGAAAAACGCGCCCGTGTTGAGCGGGCGCAGGCACTGATTGCACACCCTGATTGCGGAGAGATAGGGCGGGGTTGAGTTCAGGCATTGGTGGCGTGGTCAAGGTTCATGGGTTCGAGAGAGAGAGAGAGAGAGAGGATCGCCGTACCAGCAGCCCGAGTGGTACGTGCGATCGAGGGCCTTCAGCCTGGGGGCACCCACAGGGATGGGCTGGTGGCCTTGCGGTGGAAAGAGAATGCAGTGAGCTAGGTTTGGTGGGCAGTAAAGTGTGACGATAACAACAGCAAGAGACTGATGCGGCACGTACAGCGTGCACAGGTGCCGGGCGGAGCGCTCTGCTCGAGCCTCACCGCATCTCGGTCGTTGGGCAGCATCGGCCTGGAGCGAATAATGCCAAGCCATGGCACGATGAAAGAAACGCAATGAGCATGTGCTCAACCCATGGTGATGGAGAGAGAGCGAGCGAATGTGAGATGTACAGTGGGGTCCGCACCCGTCGTGGAGCTGCTCGTTGAGAAGACGCATGTCGACGCTCCTGTGCTGCGGGGTCGGGGCCGGTCCGAAGAGGGCAGGCGACGAGACCGAGCGCAGCTGCCCGCCCGGTGACGCCGGCAAACCGAATCGGTGGTGGTGGTGGTGGTGGGTATTGTTGCCGGCAACCATGGCGTTGGGTGCTGCCTCCTCGTCGGGGATCGGAATGGACTCGTACGACGACGACGCGGACAACACCTCGTGGCGGTGGCGGTGGCGGTGATCCTCATCGTCGGCCGCGTTCACCTCGAGCTGTGCCAGCAGCTGCTCCAGCGTGGCCGTCTTCCGCTTCACCTCGTCGTCGTCCTCCACCACCTTGGCCACCTGGTGATGGCGCTTGTGGTCGTAGCGCTGATGTTGGTGTTGAGGCCGGTGGGCATCATCGCCGACCTCCACCTCCTCGATGGCGTCCAGCCCGTTGCGTGAGTGGGACGCGTTGGCGGACAGACCCTTCATGAGGTTCTCCCACTCCTGGTCCTTCTTCCTCCGTTCCTCTGCGTGCGCGGCGTCACTATCGCCGGTGGCGGCTTGTTCCTCGCCGTTCTCGTAGTGAGCTGCGAGCGCGAGGGAGTCGTCGTTCGACGCGCCGAGGGCTTCTAGAGCGAATCGCTCGGCCTCGCGCAGGCGCTGCGGGTCGAGCGCCTTGGCGCGCTTCATGGTCCGCATGGGCAGCTGCGGAGAGAGCGCCGATGAGAGCGGGTGCGCCGCCGATACCGCCACCTGTTCCTGACTCGCAGACTTGACCACTCCTGCAATCACGCCACACACACATTAGCCCATCGAGCGCTGGGTGCGGTGCGGTGCGTGTGTGTGTTTAGGGGCGTGTGCGTACCAGCTCGCCAGCCGTTTTCGACGTGGGTGGTGGAGGCGGCCGGCGGCTGCGATGCCTCGCCCAGGAATTGATGCACGAGGTCAGTCACGGACACGTTGCGGTCCCACACGGTGAGCCCGCCGGCGCTGGGCCTGGCCGTTGATGAGTTCGGGGTGGTCGAGAGAACGCCAAAGTCTGACTTGGGCCTCCCTTCCCCCTCGCTCAGCGAAAGGCCCGTCCCGGCGGTCTGCCGCCCGCCTGCGCGGCGTATGGCCGGGCCGCCGCCGCCACCGACGGGGCCGCCACTGCCGGGAGGGGAAGTCGCGGAAGAGGAGGAGGCCGAGGAAAGGGGAGCGGAGGACTTCATCACGGCACGGCTGCGACGCGAAGAGCCATTGCGGAGGGTGCCAGTTTTGGATTGAAGGGAGACCAGCAGCTCATCGAACACCTCCGTCATCTGCAAGATTAAACGCAGATTATTACAAAAAAAACATAAAAGATGAGGTTTGTTGTGATGAAGAAAAACGAAAGACAAAGAATGAAGGCCAAAGAAAGAAAGCAAGCAAGCAAGAAGATAAGATGTTGCAACCTGGCGGTGAGTCACCAGAGAGCGGGCAAGTAAGGTTGTATTGTTGTCTTATTCTTTATTTGTTGGACGGAGCAACCATGTTTGTGAGGAATCTTAGGTATGCCACGACTCTTCGTCAATCAACTCATCACGGGCGGGGCGGACTGACGGCGCATAGAGAGGATGCAAGAGAAGCTAAGCACTACGATTATTCAGGGTACCGTCCCCCTATTTGTGATTCAGGCTACGAGCAGCCTTCACCCGCTCGCCGAGGTCCGCGTACCTTCCAACGATTTCCGTCAATGTATATTTTACGCTACCCCGGCCACGGACGGCCGTCACCCGTCCGCCCAAGGCCCCCGTCCCACGCCTTGTACAGTGCTCCTGCTTACTG
>CACVKS010000176.1:0-23631 GCA_902749335.1 Acanthamoeba triangularis
CTCTCCCAGAAGGGGGAGTTGAGTCACCGCCACACGAATGTACAAATATTTATTCGACCACCACAACCCCTACACGAGGATTAGAGAGTTAGCCCTCGTGGTACTGTACGCGACTGGATCGCATGTAAATACATTTTGAGTCTTCCCCACATCTCTTGGACACCATCTCGCCCTTCAGCTCTCCTTTGGTGCCTGAACTCCGGCAACAAGGAAGAGAGCGAAAGTGGCTGATCCCAGACGAACTCGTGGTCCGGTCTTGCCTAACGGTTGAGACGACCCGGATGGTGCTGGATCGTTACGTCAGGGACGCGGCCTCTGGGCTCCTTCGGCTTGGCCCGGCTTCTCGTTCCCAGATTGGCGGTCCTTTCTCCGGAGGTATTAGGCACTGGTGGTCCGAACCACTTCGCCACTCCCCGCGGAGTAGGGGAGGCATTCTCTTTCGGAGAGACCACTAGGGCAGCAGTGTTATGCTCTCCGCGAGATAGCAACATCTCCCGACCCCGTACTTACACTCTCAGCGAGCGGGGGCTTCATTCTTTGCGGGCGGACAGATCGGAGACCCTGCAAGTAGTGCAACGGACCACCCGCAGGTGCGTGCTTCGCTCGTTACGTTCCACGAACTTCCTGAGCGGGCCTTTGCTGGGTGCTGCCGCGGCGCCCCTCCTGGAAAAGTGTGTCCACTAATATTTTAAATATTTGGTCCAAAATGAATGCAAGATAGTTCAGATATTTTCGTCGATATACTAAAAATTCGTTCGGTTTAGGTTGGCGCCGACACCCGAACATGGCCAAGCTCAGTCGGAAAAAGAAACACAACCAACGTTGCAGCAAGAAGAAAACATCCGCCTGGATGGACCTCGAAGTGGCCCCGACGCTGAAGGTCATGCCAGACGACCCCGATGAAGACGCCCCACCCAAGCAGAAGCCTGCAGTGCCAATATACACAGAAGAGCGAGTGCTCGAGATTCAGGTACACCGCTCCGCTCTGTTTCGTTTGCTTCGTGCAGAGATTGCAGGGAGATTCAATTCAATCTCTTAATCTAATCCATCCAAATCGCTTCCGATTAAATCTGTTTAGCTCCGAAACTTAACGCCACGTGGCGTTTGTTGTTCACTCGTTTGCGGCCAACAATGCAGGACCCCTATGAGCAGTGGGTCTCCGCGAGGCAGCGAATCCTTCTGCTCGTGGCCATCCCCGCACTCCTGCCACCCATCACACAGACCATGTACCTGCCCACCATCAACGAGGTACACCGAGGCTCTCCGCGTTTGCGTCATGTAGTGTGCATTGTGCAATGCTGACTGCTTTAACAACAACAACAGGTGATCAAAGACTTGAACACCAATCAAGAAATGGTGGCCTGGACACTCTCCATCTTTGCTCTCGGCAATGGTGCGTTTGTAAGCAGACGTCTTCCAGTGTCGTGTGCGCCTGTCGTCCCGCTCTCTAACATGTCTGTCCGCGCGTTGTTGCGCAGCCCTTTTCCCCATGTCGTGGGGCTCGATCAGCGACCGATACGGTCGTCGAACCGTGCTTCTGGCCTGTCTCTCTATCTTCTTTGCCGCTGCCGCTTTCTCCGCGTATTGCGCCCTTCTTTTCCTCTCAGATCACGCACACACACTCACCTGGCCTTGCACTCACGCATTCGCCCGTGGGTGGACAGTTGTGCGTGGAGCGTGTACGCACTCATTTTTGGGCGAATCGTACAATCGCTTGGCCTATCGGCCGCCGGCGTGGTCGGTGCGGGCTCGCTGGCCGACGTCTATCCTCCCTCCATCCGCGGCAACGCCATGGTACTCTTGCGTTCACCGCGCTTGGCGCAAATGTGATTAATCCGGAAATGTGCTCACACATTCTCGCGTTGTCATCCCAGGGATGGTACACGGCCACCGTTTTGATGGGCACCGTCATAGGTCCGGTCTTGGGCGGTACGACCTCCAAGCCCTCCTGCGATGCGTGCTGTTGCTGATCAACTCAACGTTTGTTGCGCGCGTTTAGGGTTTGTGGGCGAATTCTTTGGGTGGCGAGCCATTTTCTGGTCGTTGGCCATCGCTGCTGCCACTTTGGTCGTCATTGTACGACGCCTCATCTTGCACGCGCCTTTGCCTCGGCACTCGCTTTCGATTGCTCACTGATGATCGGGCTTGCAGATTTTCTTCTTTCTTCCCGAGACCCTCAACAAGTCCGGCCCAAAGCGATCGGCCAACCCGATCCACACTCTCAAGTTCTTCCTCCACCCTCCACTCCTCGTATTGGTACATTCCCCCGCTCGCGCTTGCCCCTCCTCACTGGCTGCCTTCACGGTCTCACTCGCGTGGGAAACCGCAGTTCGTCCTGGGCGGAGCTGTAGGTGGCTGTATGCTTCTCATTCTGTTCATCTTTCCGGTACGCTCCCCTCTGACCACACGATCGTGATCACGGAGCTGACTGGAGTGCGCGAAACAGATCCAAATGAACAACCTCTACGGCTTGAACGACTTCGAGATCGGACTAGCCTACGTGCCGTTCGGCCTGGGCACCGTCCTGGGCACCCTCTTAGGTGGCAAGGTCTGTCTCCTCATCTCATCAACACTGGATTTTGGCCTACGGCATTCCTCGCATGCCTGCATGTGACTCACGCTCTCTCGGTATTCTTGGCATGTGGCATCACAGGCGGCCGACTTGTGCTTTCGGTACAAAGGGCTGGGCGGGCGGCTCGTGCCTGCACTGCTCGGCGCGTTGGGCATGATCGCCGCCCTCATGGTCTTTGCATGGACGAGTACGCAACCCGCAACCCGCAATGGGACCCAACCCAACCCAGCGCATCATCTCACATGTGTTGCTTTGTTCCCATCGACAACAGTCGAGTGGACGTTTTGGCTGTGCATGGTGTCGCTCTTCATGGTGGGCTTCTTCCTCACATTCACACGGCCAGGCTTCACCACCTTCGCGATCGAGCAGAGGTACACGAATCGTTGGAGTTTTGTTGCGTTCAGTGCCGGAGGCCTGTGTTGCTCACCGAGGTGTCGCTTCCAGGCCCCGAGGAGCGGCCAGCGTGCAGGCGTGCTTCTATTCGTTCCACAATCTGTGCGGCTTCGTGGTGCTCAATGCGGGTCCGATCATCATCGAGAAGACGTCGATCCGATGGGCCTTCTCCGGCTACTCGCTGCTCATCGTCGCCATCTGCGTGCCGCTCTTCTTCCTCCTGTGCTCGTGGACCGGCATCTACAAGGTTGAGGACATGGGCAAGTCCAACGGCAGTGGCAGCGGCAGCTCCAACGACGAGTTGATGCTGTCTGAGACGACGCCATTGAAGCAGGTTGTCGTGCACGTCGTGCCCAGCCGATGACTTCTGGTAAAAGTTGTACAGACAAGACCAAAGCAAAGAAAACTACATTCCCCTTCGGGTGCATGTCGACACAAACACCAAATAATAAGTTTTTGTTGTGAAAACGAACTCGACGCGAATCTGTTGTTTTCCGTTCCGTCCATCTCTTTCTTCACGAAACCTCGAGGTGCCCTGCCCTCCCTCTCTCTTGCTGGTGCGGGCTATGCACAACTCGTTCCAGCGGTTTTCTTAGTGCTGTTTTTCTTTGTGGACGCATGGCGCAGATGAGATCGTCCCTCCGCATTGCCCGTGCTTCGGCGCCTTCATCGTTCGGTTCGCTGCGAACCACCCGGCTGGGCCTCGGTGGCAGCTTGTACACTCGCACGTCCGCCCTCGCCTCCGCCCGTCTCTACGCTGACGATGCCAGCAAGGCCGCCAAGAAGAAGGTACCAAAAATCTTTTATTACATCTAATTCTTCGCGCCATTTTGTTCATTCGATCGTCTGCCGGGTCTGTGCCCATTTTTCTTCAAACGATGACCGTTTTCTCACTAATCCGCCGCCGTGCTCCAATTTTTTAATTTAATTGCACAATAACAGATCGATCTCACCGACAAGAGCGATGAGGAGATCATCGAGCTGGTGACTGCCGGCAAGCTCCACTCTCACAAGCTCGAGGAGTATCTGCCCGGCAACCTCGAGCGCGCCGTCCGCATCAGACGGTACTTAACCCTCCCCCATCTTGATTCCGGAGCCCAACGCCTGTTGCTGTAGCAGTACTGCTATTTTTACGTTAATTTTTTAATTTTTTTAATTTCATTAACACTTTTTTTTTTTTGATGTGGCGGACGGCAGGTTGGGTCTGGAGGCGCACGTGCAGGCCAAGTCGGACCACAAGCCCGACCTCTCCAAGCTGCCCTACCAGAGCTACAACTACGACTCCGTCTACGGCGCCTGCTGCGAGAACGTCGTCGGGTACGCCCTCGTGGTTTTCTTTTCCCCCAAGCAATGCAACGAGAATTCTTAAAGGCTGACCCCTCGGCTGGCTTCCCCACTCCACCATCAGTTACGTGCCCATTCCCCTGGGCATGGCCGGTCCTCTGCTGGTCAACGGCAAGCTCGTCCACATCCCCATGGCGACCACCGAGGGCTGCCTCGTCGCCTCCACCCACAGGTAACACACACACCTGGTCTGCATGTGCGGTTGTGTGCGGTTGTGTGCGGTGAAACTCAGCGTGCTGTGACTGGCCGACAGGGGTTGCAAGGCGATCACTGAGTCCGGTGGCGCCACGAGCGTGGTGATCGCCGACGGCATGACCCGCGGTCCGGCCGTGCGTCTGCCCTCGGCCAAGCGCGCGTCGGAGGTCATCGCGTGGGTGAAGAACACCGACAACTTCTACCTCCTCGCCTCGGCCTTCAACTCGACCTCGCGCTTCGCTCGCCTCAACTCGGTACCCTCAACAACCAACCCCAGCACGCTCGCCAAGTCCCCGTTGCTCATATTCGCGTGTCGTGTGGTGTGTCGTGCCGTAGATCAAGACCGGTATTGCGGGCAGGACGCTCTTCCTCCGCTTCAAGAGCGCCACCGGTGACGCCATGGGCATGAACATGATCTCCAAGGGTGTGGAGAAGGCGCTCGAGGTCATCACCGGTACGTCGCGCTCGTCCTTTCCTCGATCCGCAAGTCAAATGGCCCCACAGTGCGAGACTCATCACCGCCGCACACGCACCGCCGCACACGCGTTCTTCGAATGAATGACACACAGATTACTTCCCGGACGTGGAGATCCTGTCACTGTCGGGCAACTACTGCACGGACAAGAAGCCCTCCGCCATCAACTGGCTCGAGGGCCGAGGCAAGTCCGTCGTCGCCGAGGCCATCATCGAGGAGCGCATCGTCAAGGAGGTCCTCAAGGTAGGCGCCCCCCTTCAACCTAGCCAAGGAACACTTACATCCGCATCAACTCATGCTTGTTATTGTGGCTGTGGCTGTGGCTGTGGTGGTTGTGGTTTGTTTACAGACCACGGTTCAGTCGCTGGTGGACCTGAACATCCAGAAGAACCTGGTCGGTTCGGCCGTCGCCGGTTCGATTGGCGGCAACAACGCCCACGCCTCGAACATCGTCTCCGCCATGTTCCTCGCCACCGGCCAGGATCCCGCCCAGAACGTCGAGTCCTCCAACTGCATGACCCTCATGGAAGTGTACGACCCTCACCCATTACTTTCATTAATGATTTGTATGGATAATATTTGTTTTTTTATGTAATATTGCGGCACGATTTTTTGCAACTAATTAAATATATTTTCATGTCACTAGGGCTCCCAACGGCAAGGATCTGTTCATCTCGTGCACGATGCCTTCCATCGAAGTCGGCACCATCGGCGGCGGCACCCACCTCGGCCCGCAGGTTCGTTTGCTGTCTGACAATACAATAGACGGATGACCGAGCGCCAATTGACACGTGTCGTGGTTTAGTCGACGTGTCTGGACATCATGGGCGTGAAGGGCTCCAACCTCACCAACCCCGGCGCCAACGCCCGCGCGCTCGCTGAGGCCATCTGCGCCGCCGTCATGGCTGGCGAGCTTTCCCTCATGTCTGCCCTTGCCGGTACACCTCCACCGCCCACCCACAACTGCACCTACAACCGCACACAGCCGCACAACGACGTAGCGCGTCTCACCTTTGACATTGCGTGCAGCTGGCCACTTGGTGCGCAGCCACATGGCCCACAACAGGAAGAAGGACCCGCAGGTCAGGTACGGCATTACCACACTTTAAAGCGATTCTTCTTTACCTCTCTCGTGTGTGCACACACGGAAGCTGATCATTTCGAACGCACAGCGAGCCGCACAAGCTGCCCGACTTCACCAACACGCCGAGCGAGAACGACAGCCCCAAGGAGGAGAAGTTCGGCGCCTGCATCGTCGGCGACAAGAAGTAAGCGCCTTCGCAGGCAACCCAACCCCAGTCAAGGCCACACGCGTAGAACCGACCTTTTTGCGATTTTATTTATTTACCTATTTATTTTGGCCGAGGCGACGACACGAAGATATCACGAGCGACGACAACGACGAAGCAGAACAAGACGAAACGAAACAAAACGAACGAATGGTGGATGATGGATTCTCAGGTCATAATGTGCACATAAATACCCCCACCCCACGACAAGAGAGAACCTTCGCGCTCCTACGTAGGTCCGGCCTTGACCTTCTGCAGTTCAGCGGCAAACTGGGCGTAGCGGGTGGGATCGCTGGTGGTGGCCACCGCGGCCGCCGGGCCGACGTTGAGGAGCACCTCCCGCACGTAGGTCGCTCGCCGCATCCCAACGAGCACACAGTCCGCCACCTCCGATGAGCGAGCCGCCAGCAACGCCTGTTGAACCGTGTGTGGTGGGTCAGCCTGAGCCGATGGGGCGACGCAAGGAGGTCAGGTTGGCGCGAACCTTCTGCGAGAGCGTAGCCATGCCCCGTTCGATGAGCTCAGGCCAGGTGGCATCCACGGCCCGCGTGAGATGCTCCGAATTCTTGGAGGCGTTGGCTTCGGTCACCCACGTGAAGCGCTCGAAGAGGCGCGTAATGGCCTGATGTCGCAACGCCGAGAGTGAGAACAACCGAACTGGCCGTACGTGTGGGTGTGTGCGCGCCCGTACCACTCGGTACTTGTCGCCCCAGGATCTGAGTTGTGCGTGGTCTTCGAGTCTGGCGATGGCCGGCTCGTAGCTCGGCAAGATAGTCGACTCCAGCGCGTTGACCCATCGATCGATCGTGCCCAGCGTGGCCTGGTTGTGCGCCAGAATCTGTACGTCGCAGACATTATTCAATCAATCGTGTAGTGTGTCGTGTGTGTTGTGTCATTGTTACCTGTGCCCAGGCATAGTCCGAGGCAGGCGGCAGCGACGCCTTGTCGGCGCCCGGGTAGTTTTTCTCCAGGTGGATCGCGTAGTCGAACGCCTCCTTGAGCAGCTGAACCAGGTCCTTGTCTGTACTCCCAAACAAGCCACCACACCAGAGCCATCATCAGCTTCAGTAAATGCCCGGCCGCCCGGTTGCGTGCAGGAAATCGGGGGGCACGCGCCTTCGTGGGAAGAGAAGGTGGCGATGCGCTGGAGTTTGCCCTCGTAGACGGCGTTGAGCGGTCGATTGCTGAATCGGACGAGCCCGTGCGCCTTGGCCTTGGCAGACACGCCCTGGGTCAGCACCTCGGGCTCGATCAGGTTAAACGGATACTGAATCGCTGCAAACGCGTTCTTCTCGTTCACTGCATGTGTGTGTGAGTGTGTGTGTTTACTGAGTGACGACTACTCTCTTTTCTAAGATAGTTTGGAGTGTACCAGAGTTGGCCGCCTGGACGAGCTTGTCGACGCACACGTAGTCGGGAGAGCCGGAGGGCACCGCCAGGGTGTTCGACGAGATGCCGTAGTATTGGATACGACCTCGCTGTACCTCCTTCTCCAGGTGGGCGAACGCTTTCGAGACCAACTCGTAGAAGGCCGGGCCCAGGTGCTGTTACGTCATCGGTCGCAGCGGGTGTGAGCGTCTCCAGTCCCGATCGCGATGGCAGACCTCGGTCCGCTGTGTGCAGGGTAGTGTGGGGGTACCGGGTGGACTTCGAGCAGCTGCTCGGGGTTGTGCAGCATGAGGAGGTCCACGCGCTCCATGCCCAGCCGCTCCAGCGACGCGCTGATCTGATCCTCCAGGACTCGCGGCGACAGCGAATAGTCGAGACCTTGGTGGCCAGCAGCGGGAAGGAAATGAGTGAAAGGGCTCACCACCCGGTGACAGGGCGTCGATGAGAGAAGTACCGGGGGATACGTGGTCGACGTCCCTGTCGCTGTACGAGGGCGCGCTGGATCGGTTGTGTTCGGCCTTTTCGGACAGATACCCGGCTTTGGTAATGATCACCACTTCCTATTATTGTAATTGTCGATGATGACGGTGAGTGGCGAACTTGATGAGTCACTTAGAGAGAGAGAGAGAGAGAGAGAGAGATGAACCTCGCGTTTGATGTCCTCCTTGTCGACCAACTCTCGCACCACCTGACCAAAGAGCAGCTCGGAGTCGCCATCGCTGTAGATCGAGCTCGTGTCCACCACGTTGCAACCCAATCGAATGGCCTTCTTCCTACACTCCACGTAGTCCGGTTAAGGTCGATTCAAACAGACAGCGGCGGCGTCATGAAGAAGACAGCGACAATTAATTGACAATGGGATCGCGAGCAAAGGGGACTGGCGAGGTGAGTAGAGAGTAGTAGGTACAGAGCGCTGCGGTGTGACGAGGTGCGCGCCGACACGCGGTAGCCGCCGAAGCCGAACGGCGAGAGCGACCACTGCGTCCGTGGCACCAGGCGGAAGGGCAGCTTACTGCCCAGTCTGCATCGGACGGCAAGAGAACAAAAGGCAGTGGAAGCAACGTCAGCGCGGGAGGGCAGTGTGCGGGGCATTTGGCGCGGAGCTGAGCGGGTGAGTGGAAGTGTACCGCTGGTGGAAGGAAGCCGTGCCCTCGGGCGTGGCGTGACCTCTTAGCCCAGCGGCACGCACGACATCACTGAAGCCCCTTTTGGTGGCGCTCCTGATGTGCCGTTCCCGGAATGATTAATCTCATCAAGTTCTTTACAGATGCCGTACGGCACCTGTAGGGTGGCCAAGTACCAATACGCAGGAAGCAATGCGCCGCAAGCCTTGCTCGGGAAGAGCACAGAAGACGAGCAGCTCTTTCTCATCTCTGTGATCCCTTTTTTGTATGAGGTTTCTTTTCTTTTCTTTTCTTTTCTTTTTTTGAATTGCCAGGCTTCGCGCGGACCAGTACGCCACGCCACAAACATGACGAACCCTTCGTTGTGTTAAGGTTTCACAGGTGTTGAGGTTATTTTCTTTCTTAGAAACCGCCAAGCTGGCAGTCATTGCTCGCCATCATATATTTGTGCCTTCTTCGTGGTTTTACCTCCGGGAACATTGGGCGTAGGGTCACCCTTCGGTGTGGGTAGGGTGTGTCCGCGCTGTGATGGTAGGCGGAGTTATTTTCTTTTTTCTTGTGTGTGCTCCTGTTGGTCCGCGCACGATCGGCATTGCCCAGATACCGTGGCGGAGAGCTCTTTGTGTGCTTGGATATAATGGAAAAACATGTATGTTTTGCGTACCTCTTCGCTCTCTGCGTCGTCCTCCTCCACGGTGGCTTCTCCGTTGACGGCACACCCCCCCCCTCTTTCTTTCCCTCTCTGGACTTCGTTAAATCGTCTTGCGTAACTAAAATAACGATGGCCAACCAAATAATAATGCTGTCCTTGCCACCGGCGCAGGTGGCGTGGTGCTTGAGGTGTGCTCCAACTGCACGTACCAAAGCATCTTCGCAGCGGTGTCGGCCATCCCTGCGCCGGACACAGAAATCCGGGTTCGTGCGGGCAACTACACCAACGAAGACCACTGCTTCATCAGCACTGCCAATGTCACCCTCACGTACGTGTGGTTTTCTTCCTCAGCACGGGGAGCGGCCAAACGCCACATTATAACACGTTCTTGTTGTTTTATTACAGGTTGCTGGGAGAGGTCCACGTAGAAACCAACGCGACGGATGGGGTGTGGCTCAACTTGTCGGGCGGAGTGTTCACCATCCGTCAGAACACGCTGCGGCTCACCGGAGGTAAAAAACAGAGTGCCTCACGTGCTCCCACTTGCTCCACATGACGCGTGCGCGTGTGTGTTGCAGCCCTGTTGGTCGTGGCAAACACTACGGTGGTACAGGATTGCGACATATTCTTGGCGGCGCCCGCCGGTACGTATGCCAACGCGACAACACAAGTTGGTCTGACTGACCCTGAACATTATCTATAAGATACGTATTACAGTGTGACTCTGATCATGTTGGAGGACGGGAAATGGATCCAGAACGGCATACTGGACATGTATGTGGTGCCATCGGCTTCCGAAGCGGGTTCAACCGGTACGTTTCGCAAGCTTCACTCACACCAGGGCTCTCTGGAACTCTTCTGTCTCAAAATGCCGTGATGCCACAGGTTTCCAGGTGGATAGTGGTATGGTGTGGCTGCAGAACGGCGACTTTGCTTTCCGAGCAAGCGGAGGCTCTAACATTAAGGGTTGCAACTCTGTTCCCGGGTGACGGTGGCTTCTTTTGTAATGTTGCGCTGTGTACCGAGCGTGATTGCGGCGGGTAGCTGACCTAGACTTTAGGGGTCTTTCTGAACGGAGGAGAGTGGAAACAGGATGGCCCCGCTAAGCTGTCTGCAGATATGGGCAACTGTACGTGACCACGTGCCTGCAGCCTCATACCCGCTATGTTAACTTGCGCGTGATGTGCATGCGTCGTGTGTGATGTTTGTAGTGGTGTGGATGAACTCAGGCTCGCAGTGGTTGGGGACTGCCAATATCCATATCTCCACCACGGGCGACTATTGTACGGGTATCGAACCGTTCTTCCCACGGCCACCTTGCTCGTGCCAGCTGGCTGACGCGTTTCTCTCTTGCTTCCACAGGCGTCTACATGGCAAGCGGCGCCGTTTGGTACCAAGCGATAACCTCAACGCTCACTGGCGGAGCAGCCAATTGCTCGTCAACCTGCACAGGTAGGCCCTTCTTTTGTTGTTCTTCTTGCGCGGATCGTGGACTCACGACCCTTCCGGCCTTCCCCAGTCGTGGAGTGCGCTGGAAATTGGACCCAGAACGGCGATGTGACCATTGCCACCTCGGGCAATACCACGGGTACCCTATCCTGCGATGCAACTCCCCAATTCCATTCACCGTGAGAACCCCTTTGACCCATGGTCATGTTTGCACGCGTGCATATGCAGGGGTTGCGTTAGTGTCTGTACCCGTTTGGACGCAGAATGGGAATCTTGTGATGAACGTCACCTCCATGTCAAGCGACTTCTTGTCCATTGGTGCGCACGCAAACTCCTTGCTTTATTCTTCGTCTCCTCTTTCTCCTCTTCCTCCTCTCCTCCTATCTTGACTGACCAGGCAACGTCGGCGTTCGGGTCTGGGGCGCAGGCGTCGACGGCTCTGTTGGTGGCGGTGAGGGCTTCTTCATGACATGGTATCAAAATGGAGCCGCGACTTTCAACGCCACCGGCTCGGGAGCTCGCCCAGTACTCTGCGAGCCTAACGGCTCGCTCAAGTGGTACTCCTCGGTGCCTCCTGTCATCACAACAGCGCTCAACGCCACCGGCATCGGTATGTGACACCAACGCACGCGTCTTCACATGCATTACTGCACACAGCTAACACTTTTGTTGTGGCGATCTCCGATCCGAACTCCAGGTTCGGCGTGCGTATTGATCGTACCGCCCTCGCCGTCGCCGCAGTTCATCCTCTCTAACTCGACCAACATCAAGTCCATGCCCACCTTGCGCGTTAACCTCACAGCACCAGCGGCTGCCGTCACTCTTTTGCCCAAAGGTGCTGCCAATTCACCACTCTTCTATCTATCTTCGTCACCCTAACTCTAAACTGAGCTGCCTGGCATCAATTCGATCAGATTCAAGTGGAAAGGAGCAGGGCTCGGCCGCCATTGGTCTCTCGCTGGGCACCATCAGCAGCTCGGATAGTAATTCCACGCTCGCTGCAACTGTCATCAACGGTACAACAGGCCGAAACCTTCCTCTCATGTCAACTTTAGCTTGGGCTGATGCTGATGCTGATGCTGGTCGCGCCAGGAACGTGGGCCGCCGTGGAGAATAACACGCTGGGCGCCGACCAGTCGTTCCTCTACTCCTGCGGACTCCAATTCCCTTCTTCTGTCGGCGACGCCAATGCGACCGTGGCGGCATTGGGGCTGCAGTTCTTCCTCTTCGCCAACACGACCGAGGTCGACCTGGGGGGCGATACGCCAGTCAAGTTCAACGTGTCACCGGCCTTCGCCAAGTTCACCGTGAACCTCACCGGCTGGGCGTGGCAGTCGCCCGACGATCTCAACGAAAGGGCCGAGGTGCGCGTGGCCATCACGCCAGCCTTCACCGGCTTCACCGAGGTGGTCGGCGACGAGAGCGACTTCGTGCGCGAGTTCGCGCTCACAGGTCAGAAGAGCAGCTACGCGGGCAGCGCATCGACTCGGCTGCGGTTGGTGGAAGCCGTGGAGCTCGACGGCAAGCTGGTGACAGCCAAGGAGGCCGGCAGCAACGGGCGCAAGGCGGTCGAGTTCACTCTCGACGCCACGAGCTCAAGCCTCGTGGTGTCGTTTGCGCGGTTCAACTCGAGCGCTGTCTACGATCCGGGTACCTTAACGCTGCTCTACGCACAAAAAAAAAATTGAGAGCACTGAAGACAATCATCATCACCAGATCTGGGGGTGCTGCTGACGGGGCGGAGCAGCGGCGGAGGAGGCAGCAGCGACAACACGGGCCTGATCATCGGCGTGGCAGTGGCGGTGCCGTTGGCTGTGCTCCTGGTGCTCGTGGTGATCGTGTCAGCCGTGGCCATCACTTATTGGCGCAAGAAGCAGCAAGTGAACATCGCTGCCGAGGCTGCCATCAACTTTAATCCCGACGACGGCCTCTAAGAAGCCTTCGTCGTTCTTTCTCCCTGGCACCGGGTGACGTGCTTTGTTATAACTCCGAACTCAGTCCCGTCAATCTCAGTTCATTGACCGGCTTCAGGAAGAAAAAATCACACTAAACGCTTTCAAAAGAACGAGCCAGCACCACAACCACGGCCAGAACAGGAGTGAACTAGAACTCAGAAGAAGCCACAGAGATATACCAGCTCTCCCCTTGAAATAGAACTCCTGCAACTGTGCCCACTACACCATTCTTGTCTATGACAATGACAACGTACCATCGGCAGATACCCCCGCTCTTCCTCATCGCGATCTCCTTCTTGATCTTCTCCATCCCCCACGTCGAAGGAGGCACGTAAACCATCACCCATCCGCCCCCTCCTACTTTCCTTGTATTGTAATCATAATTAATTGCAAGGTTTGCCCTACACAGTCAAAGAGGTGAGCGCCAACAGCTCGATCTCGGCCGCCCTGATGACCGCCACTATCGGGGAAGAGATCCAGGTTGCGGCTGGCAGCTACTCGGAGCCCTCTGTTGTGGTCACTAAGGCCAACCTCACCCTGCGGTACCTGGCTCACATGTCGGTGGTCTGCTTGTCTCCGCAATTTTGGGATCTCACGGACGGACGTGCAGGTTGATGGGCGAGGTGATCGTTGCGGTGCAAGGTGGGGCTGCTGAGTGGCTCACGATACAAGGAGTGAGGTTCAATATGCTCCAGGGCCGTTTGAACCTCACCGGAGGTAGACCACCACCATCCTTACTCCTCCCCTCCACTTGTGTCTCTCACAGACCTCACTCACGACCACACAGGCATTGTTTTGCTCGATGGTGGGGCGATGTGGCACGATAATGACATAATCGTGACGATACCGGAAGGTACATCCACATACCACCACCTCAAGAAACAGGTGTAGGTGTATAACTGACAACTTCTCTTTGGAACGCCCCACCAGTCAATCTGGCTGTCGGCGTAGACATCAGTAACGGGACGTTGACTCAAAACGGCGCGCTAGAAGTCAGGGCGTTTCCCAATAACCTGGACTACACCCTGACTGGTACGCCAGACGGTCAATACGCGTAAAGTGATGTTGCCTCACGAAAGTTGGCGACGCAGGTGTGAAGGTGGCGGCGGGCTCGCAGTGGAAGCAAGCTGGCGCCTTTGTGGAGACACACAGTGGACCGTTCATCACAGGTACGAGTCCTACATCTCTACACCACTAAGCTGCAAGTTAGCTGACTTCTTTCTCTCTTCCAGTTGTTTTGTTGGATGGCGTGTGGGCACAAGATGGGCCTGTCACTATCTCCGCGGACCAGGGAAGAGGTACGCTGTGCGTCTGGTGCGTGTGCCCTTTGGCTGACTCTCTCTCTCTCTCTCTCTTGGGTACCCAAGCCGTGAGGATGAACGCAAACTCGCAGTGGATCGGAACTGCATCTGTTGATCTGGCACACTCCGGCTACCTGGGCTCTGGTACCGGCGACTTCATCAGGCATGCTACCCAAGCGCCCAAAGTTTAAGATCCTGACTGTTGTCGTTGTTGGGCCAGGTGTGTACATTGCGGAAACGGCAGTGTGGACACAAAGCGGAGCAACATTCACAGCACGTGCGGCCAACACATACTCCTGCGATCCGGCATGCTACAGTAGGTGCACTCTCACCTGGCGTGTTGCTTCCGAAGCTAACGTTTAGCGCACTGAAAGTCGTGGGCTGCTGGGGAGAATGGATACAAGACGGCAATGCCGTCATGGACCTCACTGATGGTTCCAGAGGTATTGCCCTGTCCCAAGCAATGCACCCGGTGTTAGCTCATGCCATGCCCCCCCCCGCATACAGGAGTTTATATGGGTCCTATGGGTAAGTGGACGCAGAATGGAAACATGACTCTGACGGTGGCATCCAACTCTGCCATTACCGTCGGTACTCAATCCTGCCCGCCAGCTATCGGAATGAAGTGTAAGTTAATGTATCGATTTCGCTTAAGGGGTGGATGGACTGAGTGAGAGCTATCCGGCGCCCGACAAGACATGGAACCAAAAAGGACCGGTGTCGCTCAATGTCACGGGCAGCTTGACATCAGGTTTTGATCTTCTCATCCTGCCTAGCGCTCACCTTCCGTCCTAATCAACCATCCACAGGGATCATATGTGGAACGGGGTTCAACTGGTTCTCTGCCTTTGCTCCTGTCATCAACACCGCACCCAACGCCACCGGCATCGGTTCGTATTCAACCCTCGCTAACAACGGCAAGCATGAACCTTTGCTCGATCTGGTGAGGCTGACAACTGTCCATCCAGGCCCTAACTGTGCGCCGCTTGTGTTTCCTTCGCCGTCTCCGGTCTTCATCATCTCCAACACTACCAACCTGCAATCTGCTCCCACACTCCTCATTAACTTGACGACCGCTGCGATCACCCTTCTGCCCAAAGGTACGAACTTTCCGAAGAACCTCTCGGCTAGCCGCAGCTGTTCACAAAGGGCATTACAGATTCGAGCGGGAAGCAGCAGAGCTCGGCCGCCGTGAGTCTTTCCTTGGGCACCATCAGCAGCTCCAACACCAACAGCACACGCACCGCAACCGCCGTGAATGGTACAACTCTCCTTTTCTCATACGAAATGGCCAGTCCTGCTCACACGCGCTCCAGGAACGTGGGCGACTGTGGAGAACAACACGCTGGGCGCCAACCAGTCGTTCCTCTACTCGTGTGCGCTACAATTTGATTCCAAAGGCGACGAGAACACGACAGCGGAAGTGGCGATGCTGGGCCTACAATACTATCTCTTCTCAACCACAACCGAGGTCGACCTGGGCGGCGATCCGCCGGTCAAGTTCAACGTGTCGCCCGCCTTCGCCAAGTTCACCATCCGCCTCGCCAACTGGGTGTGGCAGTCGCCCGATGACCCCGACGAGCGGGCCGAGGTGCGCGTGGCCATCACGCCAGCCTTCACCGGCTTCACCGAGGTGGTCGGCGACGAGAGCGACTTCGTGCGCGAGTTCGCGCTCACAGGTCAGACGAGCAGCTACGCGGGCAGGGCGTCGACTCGGCTGCGGCTGGTGGAAGCCGTGGAGCTCGACGGCAAGCTGGTGACAGCCAAGGAGGCGGGCAGCAACGGGCGCAAGGCGGTCGAGTTCACTCTCGATGCCACGAGCTCAAGCCTCGTGGTGTCGTTTGCGCGGTTCAACTCGAGCGCTGTCTTCGATCCTGGTACCCTCTGCCCTCGCCTTCTTTGCTGGTCAGCTTCGGGTAATGAGCGCAATGCTAATTTATTGCGGTGATGCACCAGATCTGGGGGTGCTGCTGACGGGGCGGAGCAGCGACGGAGGAGGCAGCAGCGACAACACGGGCCTGATCATCGGCGTGGCAGTGGCGGTGCCGTTGGCTGTGCTCTTGGTGCTCGTGGTGATCGTGTCAGCCGTAGTCATCACTTATTGGCGTAAGCGAAGCCAATCGAACATCGCCGCCCACACCTCTGTCAACTTCGAGGCCGATGATTCCGTACTCTAAAGGTGGCGGTCAAAAAAGAAATATAAAATTACCAAATTCCATTTGCCGGCCCAAGAAAACGACGCCCAAAGCAAAGAGACCGAAGTAGAAGGAAGAAGATGAAGCCTAACGTGGTGGATATTGCGAGCCTGCTCGAAAAGGCTTCGATGCAAGAGTTTCGGAAGCAAAACTCTTCATCGGGTACCATGGCCGCAGCGTTGGCGACAGGAACTCAGCCACAGGTGACTGCTACTCGTCAGGCGCTACACGCAACGTCGAGGCCCTCTCCAGCAGATGGCGGATCGTCTAGGTACGTTGATATCTTTTGCATCGCCTGTTGCGTGCGTAGTCTGAAGCTGTGGAGTAGCGGAGGGTCGATGTCACAGAGCCAGGACAAAGGCACTTGGCAGTGGTCCAATCCAAACAAATCAGCTGTAGAGCCATCACCATCGTCGAACGCGCTGGGGGTATCGACGTCCTCGCTAGCCCAGCAAGCGGTGGATCTGCAGCAACTGTGTCATCGGCAGCAGTGGCAAGCCAACGCGGAGAAGGTACTGGGCGAGCTCCAGGAAGCGAAGGCTAGCATGGCGCTTCACCAAAGCTTGATGGACAACCTCATCGGAGAGTGTACGCCCACCTCGCACTACTTGCTAGCGAACCGCTTTCCTAAGATTCTGTCGTACACATCAAGTAAAGAGCCTCGTGCCGATACTGATGAAGAAAGTGCAAGGCGAAGACCAAAGCCTGTCGCAGTTCACGCAGCAGGTGCGTAGTATGCTAGGGGTGGGCGAATGCAGGGCTCACACGCCCTCTGCTTCGCCAGATCGGCACGATGCTAGTCGGCTTGCAAGGGCAACTCCAAGGTATGTGTCCGACGAAGGAGTACGAAAAGAAGATGGCGTCGCTGCTGCTCCGTCAAGGTAGGACCCCTGTGCATTGCGAAGAATAGAACAGTGCGGAAGTCAGCAACATGTTGTCCTCATGGTCTATCTCCATCTCTAGAGCAAGAGAGCAATCAGAAGCTGGAGCGCGCCAAGAACGAGCTCATCCTGGAGGTGCAGCGCATCGTCGAGGAATCAAACCGCTCGCAGCTGGCCTCCTTGACTGCGCTGCTGGAGCAACGAGATTGGAAGATGAAAGAGCTCGTGAGGACAGAGGTAAGCAGAATCATCGGCGAAGCAAGCGAGAAGGCCAACTCGACGGCTATACTACCGGCGCAGACGACTGCGGATAGCGCCATGGACGACGACCTCGACATCTTTTCGTGCGGAGAAACGGACCAGAACGAGAAGACCTCGAAGAAGAGAAAGACTCAAGCTGAACCGAAACAAGCACGCCTGCATACCAGCGCCAACGACTACATGGAGAAGGTGAGGAACAAGATACTCAACGCGCGTAAAAAGAGACGGTGCGACGAGATGCCTGACTCGGCCTGAACGGGCTTAGAAGCTTGTATCTTTCCCGCTAAGACACATACAGCCACATGCGCGATCATCAATCGTCCCACTCGCCGTTGTCTTCCTCCTCCGGCTCTTCCTCCTCTTCTCTGATCGCGAATCGTCGGCTCTGCAGCGCTCGTGCTAGGGCTCCGGCGATGGAGTCCTGTTCGATTCAAGCGCCATCCCATCAGCCATCACATGAGCACTCGCAAGAGAACATCAATGTTCACGTCTTACCTCTTCCTGCACGGACAGGTTCTTTACGTCGGGAAGCGCTGCGACCTTCTTCAGAGCCACACCGCCGCGGATCGCCGAGAACATGTCGCCCGACGAGCCTTCGTCCGCCACCTGCGCTCCATCATCAACACCACGAGAGAAAGCGAGTAGTAAGCCAACTGCCGATGCAAGTACTGCACGCGGTGCGTTAAAGTGGTACGCACCGAAGGCCGGAGTGCCGGAGGCGGGGGAGGCGCCGCGGAACCTCCGAGGGCCGGCTGGGCCGGAGAGGGCGCAACCGGAGCCGGAGGAGCTGAAGGTATGGACTCTTCTCCTTGGCGTTCTTGCTCCGCCTGAGAGTTTCCATTGGGGCTGACTTGCACCTCTGCTTCGTCTTCTCTTCGCTCTGCCACCGGCAGGGGACGAGACGCGGGCGCCTCCGCTGCCGCTTGTCCTCCTGCACAACAATGCAGGTGCGATGAGTTTGTAACTCACGCGTGCTAATGACAGCTGCGGTACTAGGTACATACCCTGCTGGTTCCCGAGAGTAGTGGCGACGAAGGAGACGATGAACATGGCGGTTTCCTTGTCCTGCATCTGCTCCTCCGTGACTCCGGCCTTGGACATCAGCTGCTTCCATTCATTCGGAACGTTGAAGATCTGCCCGCAACCTTCGCGTAAGTCTTCTCCTTCATCACGTCATGTGCAGCTTATGGATTGTCTGAAGAGGGACGCCGTGCGTGGTGCCGTGCGTACATCAAAGCCACCTTCGGGAGTCCAGCCAATGTGGGATTCGTGCTTGAACCCCTGCGGCGCGCCGATCGCGAACTCGGCCTCTTCCTCCTCTCCGCCCTTGAAAAAGGTGAGCAGCTGCACACACAGACCATCCACACAACCGCCACACAAAGCCCTGTGTCAGCTCTCACATATGGCTTGTAACGCAGGGTGCGCGCGATACCGATGGCTTCTTGTGTTGCTTGTCCAGCAGCTTCTGCTTCTCGCGCTCCTCCTTGAGGAACCGAGCATTGGTGTCCTCCTTCTCGCGGTTGAGCTGCTCCATCTTCTTCTTGTAGAACTCGAACTCTTCCTCCTTCGTCATATGTTCCGTGGCGCCCTCCGGCCGAGGCGCGTCGATCACTCGGAGACCGCTGGCCGTGAGCGACAGCTCATCGCTTTCGTTCTTCTCTGTCGTCTGCGCTTTCGCGTCACGCTCACTGTCCGCCGGCGCCGCTTCGCTCTTTGCGCTGCTGTGCTTGTGTTGTGCGTGGACAGACGTCGGAACGGGCGGGTGGTGATAAGAAGATGAAGCGGAGGCCGAAGCGGAAGCGGAAGAGGACGAGGAATTGTAGTTGAGTGAAGAAGGGTAGGGCTCAGCGGCCGCGGCGGGCTGCTGGGCGGATGAAGGCGCCAACAGTGGCGCTCTGAGATCCTCAATGGGGGACGAAGAACAACACCCCATCTCGCAAGATGAAGAGATTTGAAATTGAGATGAAGGGAAGAAGGATCAAAAGATCTTTCAAAATTTTCAAACCGCCAGGACAGCCGAGGAAGAGGAGGAGGAAGACAGTGCCGGCCAGCTGGAGCAACCAGCAATACAGCGATTTCTCTTCATTTTCTCTAAACAAGTTCGTTTTCATTTTCTTTTTATTTCTCACGACGACGGTCAGCACAAGCATCGCGAGGTGTAGTCCTCCGGCGGGGGCGGAAGAAGTGATCGCGGGACCTGCCGGGGCGGTTCCGCGTCGAAGTTCACTCGCTGCTTGAAGACCTGCTGGGCCAGCAGCTGGAAGGCCTGCTCGACGCCCTCGTTCGCCTTGGCCGAGGTCTCCACCAGCGTGTTGGCCCCGCCACAGTACTGCTCGGCGAAGGCACGCACCGCGTCCTCGGGCACGACCCGCTTCGACTTGAGATCGGTCTTGGTCCCCACCAGCACCACGGGGCACGTCGACGACCCGAATCGCTTCACCTCCTGGAGCCAGTAGCCCAGATTCTCGAACGAGGCCGCATTGGTTGTGTCGTAGGCCAACATGATGCCGTGCGCGCCTCGGTAGTAGCTCGCCACGATCGTGCGAAACTTCTCTTGGCCTGAGCATGAAGAAGCGATCATCAAGTGAGTAGGTGTGAAACGTCATCAAGATGAAAGTGAAGTTGATGATGCTGCGGCTGATGAACAGGAGTGGAATGTACCAGCAGTGTCCCAGACCTGGAGTTTGACAGTCTTGTCGGCGAGTGTGACGTTGCGAAACTTGAAGTCGACGCCGATGGTGGAAAGGGTGGCGTCGTGGTAGGTCTCATCTGCGAATCGTGTGAGCAGGCAGCTCTTGCCCACTCCGGAGTCGCCGATGAGGATCAGCTTGAAGATGTAGTCGTAGTCCGACGTTGTGTGTGTCATTGAGTGTTAAAGAGTCTCTGTGTTATACGCTCGCTGCCTCGCTGCTTGCTGTGTTGAGATGTGCTTATCTGGGGTGACGTCGGCGATGGCCTTATGTACCCACCCTACGCCTCCGGCTTCCTTGCCAGCCGCAGGCGTGGCGATCCCAGCACAGCGACGCGACTTCCGCCTCGGCCGTTCCTACCAAGCCCAGATAAATCCTGGTTTTGCAGTAACTCAATTCGCTGAAAAAAAAAGAAACTAAAAAAACAATATTTTAATATTTGTGTTGTATTATTTATCTGGGCGTTTGTGCGTGCCTAGATGGTCTTCTTCTTGTAAACGAATCGGAGGAGTGGGTCAGTCTCTTCCTCCGGGGTGAGGTCGGGCCGGCGCCACACCCGCTTCTCAGTCTGGGCCGCGGTGGCCTCCTCGCCCGACGAAGACTCCTCATCGCCGCGCGTGGCGCCAGCGGGGTTGACCGATTGCCGCTCGTTCCTGGCCCGCTTCTCCTCCCGCTCCTTGATCTTGTCCTCCTGCAGCGACCGGTTGTACCTACGACCCCATAGACAGCCGCGTCAAAAGAACGAAGCGCGAAGCGCGAAGAGCGAAAAGCGAAGAAGAGCGAAAAGCGAAGAAGAGCGAAAAGCGAAGAAGAGCGAAAAGCGAAGAAGAGCGAAAAGCGAAGAAGAGCGAAGAAGAGCGAAGGCGTACCGTCGCGCGACGCAGACGAACACGCAGACGAGGATCGCGAAGGCGCCCAGTGCGAGCACGACGATGCCCGCAATGAGCCACCAATGCACGATCGTCTCCCACTGGTCCAGTTCCTGTACACCCCATGAGCGACAACGAACGCGTTGCGCGTGCGTGAGAAGTAGAAGAAGTTGGCGCGTACCATGTAGACGACGAAATCGATAAAGGTCTCCTTGCACTCGCAGGGCACGGAGTGGTTGGTCGCGTTGACGCAGTGGAAGGTGTTGTGCAGCGAGGGGAAGATCAGACGAATGTCGGCCGACACGGGCGACAGAATGTGACGGAGGTCGTAGCTGCGAGAAAAGAGCGCATGAGAGGGAATTGAAGACACACACTGCACACCGCACACCGCACACCACAAACGACGAACTGCAACGTGCGGGCCACCTACCGTGTGTCGACGTAAACGGACTGAATCGACTTGGTCACTCCATCACAACCCACCGTGGCGTTGTTCATCAGGTGCACGATGATTATCTTGGGTCCGCCTGCATAGCCACGTGGCTTCCTTAGCTTTGGAGCACGCGACACGCAACGCGCACAAAATCACGTGTGCATACCAGGGAGACCCACGGTGGCCATGTTGTTCGTGGGCGGCGGGTACTTGCTCCAGAACACGTCAATGCCGCTCGCGCTCGATTCGACATTCCCCGCCATCGTGAGGGTGTTCTTCGTGCTCGCGTAGTGCCAATTCATGACCTGCAGCGATGTGCGACGTGTGCGGTAAGAACTACCGCCAGTGCATCAGCTCCAAGAGCGGAAGAAGTGGGCAAGAGTGCGTTACGCGGAGCTTGACGAGTAGCGAGCTGGGGCCGAGCTGCACGGTGAGCGAGTTGTCTTCAGGGCTGGAGTGGAGCAGGCGCGAGGGCACTTGGGTGGGCGCGGGCAGATCGAGAGGCGCGAGCAGGGGCTCGACTGAGGCATTGAAGGACGATGTGAGGGTCATATTGACGGCCGCGTTGGTCAGGTAGACATCAGCCATCAGCACCGACCTGTGCACGACACCATACGTTGGTAACAGCGCACACGCACACACGCACACACGCACACGCGTCACCGCACACGCACGATACCCATTATTTACAGTGGCGTTGAAGGTGACTCTCTGGTAAAGCGTGCCGTTGCCATCTAGGATGCGTGTAGAACGATTGCATTGAAGGATTATATCGTTGTCAGAAATGAATGAAGGAAATGAAATTATGAGATTATAGAGATGAGCGGCTGTACCTTGGTTTGGGACCTGTGACTTGACGAAGGAGAAGTCCTTCGGGATGGGGAACTGGCGATTCTCGCCCTCGGTAAGCTGTGACCACACGACGTTGGTGTAGAAATCCGCCTGGTAGGTCGTTTGGTTGAACATCATCTTGGACGATGGCGATTTGGCGTAGAATTGTATGTACAGCTGATCGTTGGCCAAGAAAAGATCGTCATCTTCCACGTTGCGTGTGTCAAGGTCATAATCCGGCACATCGGCAGTGCTCAGTCGTTCGGAATTTGCAAAATTGGGTGAGCAGAAGAGAAGAAGAAGAAAGAATACGAGCGGGGGCAAGCCCAGTCCGCTCCGTTGGTGCGCCTTTGGCTTTCTATCCATGTATTCACACGAAGCAAAGAGCGACATCGATCAGTGGGGGCAGCAAGTTCGGCAGAGCATTCCATCCTTAGGGAAAACATTGGAGAAATGGATTTTCCCAGTTGCGGTATTGACAGAAAAAAAGCGATTGGCTGGACGGTTGAGCTGCGGTGTCATTAAAGCAATTTATTACTTCTTTTTGCCGACCGGACCGCCGTGGTTGTAGGGGCCACCGAGAGCGCAAGGCAAACAAACAGAGAGCGAAAGAGAGAAGAGCGAAAGCGAAAGGAAGAGGCGTCGCTTTTCGATCTTTAGGTTGAGGAACTAGAAACGAGGAAGGGGGCAGACGGCGGAGCACCACCATGTTCTCGTCACACGGAACGGAGGAGGAAGAGTACGACTACACACACGATGAAGAGCGAAGGCGACAACTCCGTGCGAACGTGCTCGAGGGCCTCAAGATTGGAGATGAAGAGGGTGCCGAAGGCGAAGCCGACGAGAACAGCGAACAAGGGACTGCCCCAGTCGACAAAAACGTAAATGGCGCACCAGAGGTGGTGGTGCCTGCCGCGTCCCTCACCGACCGGCTGCCGGCCTTCAGCCCGCGCAAGAACCAGGCCTTCCGCAACACCTTTGGCTTCATTGCCCCTGGAGGTTCCCTCTCTTCCCCCTGTGCCCCATCCTCATTCTTCCTGTGCGTGTCTTAGTGTGCCGTAAACCCAAATTGCAGCGGTGCAGCTACACGCGGCACGCCATTTTTCACTATTGCATTTTAATTTCCTTTTCTCAACAGCTCTTTTTTGTTTTATAAAATATAATCTATTATTAGTTGATATTTTTTTAACAATTATTTCTGTGCGTGTTTTATATGCCTTTTTTATTCGGCAGACATCCCGACGACCGACGATGCTGGTGCCACGGCCGCGCCCACCAAGCTGCGCGTGTCCCTCCCTCCTGCAGAGCGTACGCTCGTCCCCTCCCTCTTTCC
>CACVKS010000177.1:0-23620 GCA_902749335.1 Acanthamoeba triangularis
CACCCCCACTCCCCCAACTTCCTGACCGACGGCCGTCGTGCGCTCACACATCCGTGGTGTTTGTGTTCTCTTCACGCAGCGCCTCCACGGATTCGGCCCTCACACTCTCCACCAATTCGCTCATCAACAGCTTCCTCAAGACGAGCTCCGATAATCTCCCATCATCGTCATCTTCCTCCACTTCTTCTTCTTCTTCCTCGACGGCCACGTCATCATCATCACCACCATCGTCGTCATCTTCGTCGTCGTCGTCTTCACTCTCGTTTGCGTTTGGCCCGCCGCCCGCGCAGCTCACCCCGGCCTCTACTTCATCGCCCACATCGTTGCTTGCTTCGGCGACGGCGACCACAGCATCGAACAACGCTCCGCTGCTCTCTTCGGGGTCCTTCGCCATGCCCTTCATCTCCGTCGAGAACATGGACTCGCCCACCACCCCCTTCTCCCCTTTTGCGCTCTTCTCCACGCAGCCCATCGTCACCACCACTTCACTCAGCGCCACCGCGGAGAGCGCCAGCGGCGGCGGACTCTTTGGCACCTCGGCCACCACCAACTCGGGGGCAGCAGGTGGTGGTGGTGGTGGTGGTGGCAGCACGTCCAGCGCGATGCCAATACCTAACCAGTCGCTGCTGGGCGCGGACCAGTCTCTTCGCACCAGCGCGACGGGCGTGTCGCCGATGTCGACCTCGCCCACGCCCGAGTCGTTCCTGACGTCGTCCATCTGCTCGATCCCGCTCACGGCCAGCACCAACGCCCTACTCGACGCCCTCTCCGCCGGCGGCACGTCCCCACTCCGCTTCTCGCCGCTCCTCACCGCATCCACCTCGTCGGCCCCCTTCAACGGCTCGCTCGAGGGCCTCTTCCCCGACATCGGCGCTGGTGGTGGTAGCGACGTCCAGGAACAACAGCAGCGAAGAGCTGAACAATGATTGCTTTGTTTGTGGGTTCGTGTAGCGCGATAAAGTATAGGCAAGCGTGTACAAAGAAAGGATTGAAGGTGATGAAGAGGGGTGGGCATGGTTTTGATCAAAACTGTTATGGGTGGTGAAGGAAGAAGGTCCGTCGACGAGTTCATTCGCGAAACTTGTTGAGGCACTTGGCCGCCACCCAGGCCAGGCACACGCCCGTATTCGTCCCCTCCTTACTGCTGTTGGTTCGTAACCCCCCAACCGCACGGCGCACGATCCACATGTCAGGGCAATGAAGAAAGGGGCAAACCTGGGCGCCTCAACTTCGGGTGGGGGGAGGTCACCTGGTCTCGGCGAACTGTGCTCGCATGGTCTCGGCTAGGGCCTGCCCCTCCTCGGGCGTCACCCGTCGCTCTTCCGCAGCGGCATCAACCTGCGCCCACGAGCCGCGGAAGATGAACAGCCGCTCACATGACCGACACACGGGCCGGCGCATACCTTGGTCCCGATCAGGAGGATGATGTCAATCGTTGGCGCGTAGAGGGCGATCTGCTGTCGCCAGTGTTGAATGTTCTCGAAGCTGTGCGCGTGTTGCGTGTGGTTAGGTCAAGCACGAGCGCGTTAACAAGGAGTACTAGGAGAGAGCGTGCCTATCCCGGTTGGTGATGTCGTACACCAGCATCTGGGTTATGACATGGATCGCAATTGCGTGAGTGCGGCGACGAAATGGAAAGTGCGCCGGCCGCGTGATTGAAGGAGTCGACGTACCGCGGCCATGGCATCGCGATAGTAGGATGTGGTCAGGCATCGGAACTTTTCCTGGCCTCCCGTGTCCTGTTCTCGCACACGGAGAAGGGGAGCAATGTTGAGAGGGCACTCGCCGACGAGCTCATCATGACACACGGCTTACGCCCCACAGCACGCGCACGCGGACGACCACGCCACGCCACGCCACACACACACGCGTGCGTGCGTGGCATCACCAAGCAAGCGCACGGACCCAAAGGATGAGTCGCACGGACTCCCGGCCAACGGTCACATCGGCTGACACCTGCCACCAGGCCACAAGCGAGTGAGTGAGGCGAGGCCTTCGAGCATGCAAGCGGCAACAAAAGCAACGCACCACCGCCGTTTGCATGTTGCGCGAGACGTGCTCCTCGGGGAACGTGTTATCTGTGAAGCTGCACACACGCACCACCGCACACAGACACCACCCCACAGCGCACGCACACGCGGGTCAAGAGGCAGGTCTTGCCGCAGGGAACCATCGTGCGGGAGGGCAGGAGGTGATACCGGCTCAAGAGGCAGGTCTTGCCGCAGCCCCAGTCGCCCAGCATGATCACCTTGAACTTGGGCCTGCCGTGTAGTGTAGTGATATACATCAATATTATAGGTAGAATTATATTGACAACCATGTATATGTGGTGGCGCGCGGTGGGCACTTGGCTGCAGCCCACCAGGCTGGGTGACAGGAGTAGAAAAGAGGGGGGGGGGCTGAGGTGCACCCTTCTCCTGGCTTGACGTCCGGCAAAGGCTCGCCACCTCCGCCACAGCACTCACTGAGCATCGTTGGTGGTGGTGGTGTTGGCCAGTCGGTGAGTTGGTGGGTCCTGCTCCCCTGAGCTCTAGTACTCTTCCACTCTCTTTCCTCCTCTTCGCAGCCGCCAATCCGGAGCGGGGTCAGGAAAAGGTGCGGGAAAATCGCATTTTCATCTTATTCTTCCCAACTTTGCTTACCCTCTGATTGGGGCTGCCTCTTCGCTCACGAGGCAACAACCACACTTCCTCTGTACACTTCTTCTTCATGAAGGCCGGCATCATCGCCCACTACACCACGCCCCTCTTTCTCTCGTTCATTCCTCGCCGCGTGGCGGAGCGTCAGTACTCGGCGAGGGAGTACTTTCGCGGCCGCGTCCCTCTGCTGACCACCACCTTGAGGTTGTTGTTGTTGCCCTGCCCTGCGCTCGCCAAGTTGTCAGTGCCGTCCTCTTCGTTGTTGCTGGTTGCCGACGACTTCTGGCCGAGCGCAGGCGAGGCGGTCGACTTCTTGGGGCTGAGCTGGTCCATCTCCTCGGGCCGGTTGTTGACGGCCTGCGGGATGTGAGCCACCAAGCCCAGCAGGTCAGTGTTGTTGAACGTGCGCCGCACGATGCGACGCCACGACGAACGGTCCGACTTCTCGTCCCAGGGACCTGGACGGTGACCGTTGTGTGAGCGCAAGTGTTGTAGGCAGTCGGAGCTGAATAGGAGGAGGTAAGCTGGCCGTACAGATCGAGCGCATCCAGTTGATGTCCGACTCCACGATCCCGTTGAAGGGGTTGCGTCGAGAGTAGTGGAGGATCTGGCAGTTGTGGATCTTCTCCTGGGGGTCCTGGATCATGCGGAGGAATTCGCCCTGCTTGATGCTAGTGCGCACGAACGAATGAGTTGAAGCGGGTGAGCGCCAGACCTCGGCGTGATCAACTGGCACTTCGAGGCGGTGTGAGTGTGGCGTGGGAAGCAAACGTACTTCTCGAGGGTGATACGGAAGCCCCACATGATGTTACCATGGCACACGAGCAAGACCTTGTAGCCCGAACACGTTTGTCGCAGGTGCGAGACCACTCGCGCAACGCGCATGCACACGCTCGCTATGGACTCGCCACTGCGCGTAGAGGCAACGTATCAGTCAATCGCAGCACATACGACCCACCGATGCACCTTGGGCGCCTGAGTGCTGCAGGAGAGACGGACCCAGGGGGTGCGTGGTAGAAGGGATCCAGCTCTTCACGGGCGAGCTCTTCTTGATGGCGGGTGCGTACTTCGCTGCGGCTGAGATTGCTGAGGATGCCTCTGTCCCTCTCGCGCAAGAAGAAATCTGATGGGTCAACGTCTCAATTGTGAGTTGCGTCCGGTGGCATGTGGCGTCGGGGTTTGCGCAACACGGTACCGGTGTGCCAGTGGGCGTTGTCAAGATCGAGCAGCGCCGCCGTCTCCATAGCGCGCACGTACTCGCTGCAGATGTACCAATCGAACTTCTTCGACACATTCTCCTTGATCTGATTGTCCACATGGTGCCATCAGGTACTGCACTCGGCGAGTGACCCCGTGGCACTTGGGCATGGACTAAGAACGTACCCACTGTCCAGCGATCTGGGCCTGGCTGCGCCCCTTGTCGGAGAGGCGATAGCGGCTGGTGTGTCGGTTCCGGAAGTCAGGGTTCTGCCAGTCGCTGTCGTCTCCATGCTGGCCACACCCACATACGCGAGCAGGAACGGGCCAAGGTCAACCTACAGCACGCCTTACGGACAGAGTGCACTGGGAAGCGACGGACAAGGTACCTTGCTTCGCTCATGGGCAAGGCAGCCTTCGCTTTCGGCGTGCCTGACCAACACTAAATCTACTGGCATGTCCATCTTTTCGAAGCTCTGATGCAGTCACTGGTCTGCAGAAACGGCAAGATTAAATTGAGCGAGTAGCGGCAAAAATCCAAATCGCAACGTTGGGAATTCTGAAAGCAGATTGAGACTGGGGTAAGAAAGAGAAAGAGAAAGAGGAAGCGAGGGACGACCACCCGCATGACGGAGCTTGAGTGCAAAGATTACGCAAATCTCGGGGAAAATCTAATGGGCCCACTTTCGTTTGATTTTCAAATTTCTGATCATTGCTGTTGCGGCTCCGCAACCTCGAGCTCGGGAAGAGGAAGAGATGCGTACCCAGCCAAGAGGCGCGTCTTGTTTGCAGGTTGGAGTTCCGCGCCTCCTTGTGCAACGCCAAACCAAACGAATTGGGATGGCTCAGAAACGCAACGGACACGCAGATGGCAAGAAGTAGTGGTGACGACAAGGTGGACAGTTGGACATGAAGCTGATGATGGACGTTTATGGTGGTTGATTGCCGGACCGACTCGAGCCATGTACTCTGGGCTTAGGCGGCGGCCTTGGCGAGCTGCAGCGGAGAGGGTGGAGAGTACTTCTGGGCGTACTCCTGGTAGACCATGAGGGCCGTGTCGTAGGGAATGGCCTGCAGCGTCTGCAGGCTGTCGAGCAGGCCACTCGACACTTCCTCGAGTTCCTGCTTCTTGGCATCGAACACCTCCCACCAGGGGAACTGTCGCATCGACTGGGGATCACACGTGAAGGTGGTGGGTTGCGTGCGCAGTGGTGCGTAAGGTGAGTCTCGGACACTGGGATTATTGGCGGGGCGGAGGGGCTCACCTGAGGTACTTCCATGTTGCTCTGTTCGAGGATGAATTGAGCGAGGTAGAGGGAGGAGCAGGCCAGCACGTGTGGTCGATGGTTCCTTTGCATGCACAATGGTGTGTAGTATCTGCAGAAAGCTTGAGGTCAGGAGGTTTACAGCTTCGTCGACGCGCGGAGCAAAGAGAGAGGAGGAGCGGAAGAGTACAGGTCGTTGGTAAGGTTCCAGGAGACTTGTGCGAGAGCTTGCGAGCCTGTGTCCACATCAAGGAAGTGTGAGCATAAAATGTACGAGTAAAAGAAGCACCGGAAGGGTACCGTTGAGAGAGTTGATGTAGTTCAGGAGGAACTTGTGCGGATGAATGAAGGTGAGATCAAAGTCGAGCGTTCGCAGCAGGATCTGTTCGGCGGCCACCACTTCGTCACGCAAGTCCCAGTATTTCTGCATGGCGCACAAGGTAAGTGCGAGCGGCAGGCAGCGTACTACGGCGTGCGCTGGGGCAGCCGGTACCTTGCCGATCTTGAGCATCGGCTGTTGAGGCTGTAGCAGGAAGTAGCACGAGTTGATGACGTCTCTCGCTTTCCGGAGCGTCTCCTCCGCTTTGCACGCCAGGTACAAACAGCTCTGCGCCATCAACTGCGCTTGGCAAGAGCACAAGGCCGGGTGATCAGTCGTCGGAAAGGAAGGAAAGAGGAAGAGGCCAGCACGTACAGCAATGTCTAGCTTGTGGAGCGGATGCAGGTCGTAGAAGCGATGGAAGTAGTACTGGGCAGTGCATGCAGTTCGTGCAGGCCTGCGGCGATCCCAACGCGGCAACTTGAGCGCAGCACTTCAAGCACGAGAAGGGAGGCTTTGGTGGAGACGTACAAGCGGAGGAGACCGGCGGCCTTGCGCATCAGAAGGCAGCCGAAGTAGCGCAAGATCATATCCGTATCGGCATCGATCATCTGTGTCTTGTGTACGTTTTCCGGTGTTACTGTGAACGGATCCTCATCCATCCGCTGCTTGTCCTCCGCAATTCGCTGTTTCTTCGCCGCGTGAGACGAGCTGTGGCCATGGGAGGAATGCCGTCTTTCTCGCCTCTCCCTTTCCTTCTCCTTCTCCTTCTCGCGCTCTCGATCCCTCTGCACGCCTCCTACGCTTCTTCTCCCCTCCATCGCGAGATTTGAGCTTGAAAAATAATGGGCTAATTATTTTCTTTTTCATTTCACCCCAGCCGGCTACACGCAAGATGAGCAGGTCCAAGGTCGACCACAGCGACACCCACCCCCGCACGAGCTCTGTACGTATTATTGGCTCCTCCTGCAGCTGGAAGGATGTGTATGTGTGCGATTGAAAGATCTTGAAGCTAATCATGGGTCTTGGAATGTGGTGCGCATTTTCGGTGCACGGGGAGGACAGTACAGGGCAGCGGCAGGTGAAATTATGGAGCACAAGCTCTACGTCGGCAACCTCGCCCCGACCGCCAACGAGTACGTTCTTCATCCCTTTAATCTGGTGAACCACCAGACTTTAATTCTTCACCCACCCCAAAAAAGGTACCACGTTATCAAGCTGTTTCAGCAGTATGGCAAGATTGTGAGAGAACAGTTCATCTGGCACAAGCACGGACCCAAGCGAGGCGAACCCAAGGGCTTCTGCTTCGTCGAGTTTGCCACCAAGCAGGTACGCTCTCTGCCCCACCGCTTCTTGGTTCGCTCGCTGTGCGCCACACTCGCCTTGGGGGTGCCAAGCTGAGGGCGTGCTCGACGCTTACGTCACACTCCTCTCGACGCCTGCAGGAAGCGCAGACGGCTAAGGAAAGGGCGAACGGCAGAATGTTCCTCGGGCGTCCCCTGGTCGTGCGCTTCGTCGATGAGAAGGTGTGCCTCTCCTTTTTCACACTCGAGACTTCTGGCGCTAGGGCCTCTGCGTGCTGGGCCGTGCTCATCCACGTCTCACCTCTCGCCGTCGCAGGTGCTGTACTCCAACGACCGGCTCTCCGATGACAGTGCGGTGGTTGAGGCGGAGAAGGCCCGCAAACAGGAGAATGAGAGAGATAAGGAACATAAGAGACTCAGGTGCCGTCTCTCTCTTCCCCGCGTCAATCACGACTGCGCGCGCGTACACACGTCTCACACCTTGCTCTCCCCATCAACAGCAACGAGGCAAAGATCAAGGCCATTCAGGCCAAGCTGGCGCTGATGAAGAAGGAGACACCACCGGTGGCCTCAACAGAGGCAGGAGGCAAACAGCCCTCGTCGTACAGCGCCCGCAACCCGAGCCTCCGCGACAGGCCCTACTGACGACCGCTGCCTTTACGCCAGCGCCCGTGTACATACCTTGTTTGTTGCGCGGGACCCAACCCCTAACGGCCGTTAGGGTCCAAGCAAGTCAACAGAGAATTGACATTTTATTTCCTCCACCATTCCTCACGCTATGTCCGAAGTTTATCCCGAAATTGCCACCGAAGATGAAGCGGTACTGAGAAATGTCGCGGGAGAAGGCGAGGCGTCGCGAGACAACGAGGGCCGTGGGCCACTACAGTAGAGGACAGAGCGAAAAGAAAGTGAAAGCGATGGGGTTGGATGGATGTTGTGTGCGCTGAAGGCACCGAACCGCCCCGAGCTGCGGGTCAACGTAACTTCCCCGAACCTTGACCTTGCCAGCAAAGCTATCTGAGTTTCAGTCATCAATTCCTACGAGCAACAGCGAACCAAACCGCACCACCACAGCGCACACAAACACTACAGCACCACATCACCACAAGACCAAACCGAAGCCAGGCACACCACCTAAGCTTTGGTTGTAACAGAGCCACCAACAACCAACAACCAACAACCGACAGCCCACAACCCCACCAATCCCTCAACCTCATCCAGCCATGGGAAACACCAACACCACCAGCGCCTCGGTCGAGCAGGAAGTCAAGAAGGTGCTCGAGTCCAACGAGGAGGTGTCCAACGAGATGCTGGCCTCCCTCATGTGGGATAGGTACGGCGCGGTTCCACTTTTCTTTTTCGATGTGCCAAAAGCCAATGGGCGGTCGTTATTGTTTGGGCGTGGTCTCATCCTCCCCTCGCACAGTCCCCCCGAGTCCCTGCTCGCTGCGCTGAAGGAGGAAGACTTCGGCCTCTCCGAGTTCGTGTGGCTGGACAAGAAGGACAAGAGCGATAGCGACAACAGCCACGAGCGGAACGAAAAGAGTGAAGGCGACGAAACGCGAGCCAGGCGGCTCGCCGAGATCAGGCGACGCGTCGAAGAGGAGGTGGCCAGGCGCCGCAAGGAGATGGCCGAACAGGAGGAAGAGGCCGAAAAGAAGGCGAAGAGGAAGAACCTTGGCGACGGTCTGGTCCTCCAGTGCGCCCACTGCTCCGCCCCCATCACCAAGGGTATGTTTGCGCGCATTCACGCCTTCCAGGGGTACCTGGTATACCCGGTAACCAATCAGGTGCTAGCCTCGTTTGGGTTAAATACCTTACATTCCTCTTCCATCACCAGGCGTCAACGTGATCGCGGCCACAGCCGCCAACGGCAAGGTCTACTGCAAGGCCCACAGTACGCAACTCCTCAAGGCCCGTGCCTACGAGCAGAGGGCCGCCAAGCAGCAGAAGCCGCGGCACAGCAAGAGGGCGCACTAGGACCCTTCCGCCCAGACCGACCGGCCTGACCGCCCGTCCCGTCTCCAACTCCACCTATACATAGTGTGAATAAACCAACCTTCGTGTGTATCCAACGGCCCAAGGCCACGTTCAAAAAAAGCTCTAGCTTTATATACAGTAATGGGACTGCAGTCATGGTGGTGGGGCCTCCCTCACGCGAGGCGACCTTCGATGATGTGGTAGATGCCACGCGTGGGAACAGATCGTGTTAGGGCGAGGCCAGACTGGGAGAAGAGCTGCTCGAACTGGTGGCCGGTGCGCTCCTTGCCACCGAGCATGACCATCATGTGCAGGTCCTGCACCTCCACGCTCAGCGGGATGAGGTCGGAGTGCTGGCCCTCGGGGGGCATCACATTCTCGATCACCACCACCCGGCAGTGGGGCTTCATCATGTGTCTGTTGGTGAACCACCCACCACCGACGTTCAGCAACCTAACGATCACCACAGCTTCCAAGTTGAGACAATACCTGATGTTGTTGAGAATGAGAGCTGCCTGGCTGTCGTTCCAGTCGTGCAGGACCATGCGTAGCACGAAGACGTCGGCCTCGGGGATGCGATCCAGGAAGCTCCCTGGGGAAAGGGGGGATGAGAACAAGAGCGAGTGCTCTTCGGAGTGGCGGTGTTTGGTTACCAGCGAGGAAGGTGGTGCGATTGCGGAGTGGGTCGTCGGCCCACTTGGTCCGGGCCTTCTCAATCACTGCTTCCTGGTCGAACAGAATGCCGCTCACCTCCGGGGAGGGAATATGGTCCAAGAGCAAGTGGAGCACTGTCCCCAACCCTACGCCGACAGAGAGTTGGCCACGTAAGATGTGAGCGGTAGCCATCCTTAAGAACGGGAGTCAACTTGTTGCGCGTACCGCCACCAACGTCGATGATGGAGACTTGCTCGCTTCCCTTCTCGCGCTGCACTTGCTGGACGAGTGCCGGCCAGTCGAAGTCCTGAACGATCGGCGGCGTGGTGATGGAGAGGGTCTGCACCAGCATCTTCTGGAAGTACTCCAGCTCTGGTCGATCCGCAGCTCAAAACGTCAGCCCCAAGTCCAAGTGCGCTACCGGTGCACGTGAGACGGCGGCACCGAACCTCTGCGGTGCTCGGGTTCGTTGTAGTAGGTCCACAGGTCCTTGCCGCCGTTGACGTGATCGAACGCCGTCTCGCCTGTGAGAAGCATATGCGAAAGCCCGTTCCACCCCTCGTACTGGGCCGATCCGAAGCACAGAATGCTCGCCCTAGCCCAAGGACCACAATCCACGACCAGGTGGTGAGGGGCGGCATGGACAGGGAGCTGGTGATGATGATGCTGATGTGTGTACCTCACACTCTGCGGGTGGTCTCGGCGAAGCAGGAGGCTCATGGGCGTGTGCCCGAAGCGACGCCCGGCATACTCCTCGAACACGCCGATGGAGGACAGCAGCCGAAGGAAACGATAGACCAGCTCTTCGTCCCTTCAGCCGTTGCGCGATCTCGCTGGATGTGGGCCACTGCTCCACCAGGCCAACATCTTCAGCTTCTCGCACTACTCGACCACAAGCGCAGGGCGCGTACCAGTTGGTCTGGCTCTGGAGGCACGATATCAGCGAGGCCGAGAGTGGCGGCGGCGTGGAGGGCGCGGTTGTGCACGAACTTGAAGTGGAGCTCGAGTAGCCGCAGCTGGGGCGGGAGGCAGGCGTCGCGGAGGCTCTGCAGCCATCCGAGCACCCTCGTCAAGGCCAACACGACCCATCGAGGCGGCAAAGGGAATGCAGCGCCTTCGTTTGCCCACGACGAGGACAGTTGTGAAGAAGTAAAGGAAGTGGGTGCGGCGGATGAAGAGAAAGTAGAGGAAGACGTCGGGGTGGCATAAGTGGAGGAGGGCGAGTAGAGGATCGTGGCGGCCACTACCAGCAAGGCTGCCGCCAGGGCAGCAAAGTGAACCTTGCGCATCAGTCTCGGATAGTGATTCTTTGGTTGTGGGGTGCTGTAGTTACCGGCAAAGGCTGGTGGTGGTCGCTGCCCGCTTGCAGACCGTGCCCCTGCGTCCGCACCTCACATTCCGAACCGCCGAAATGTCGACGGTTTCGATTTTTTTCTCCCTCTTTTCAAAGGAGCATTTTATTTCTACTTTACTTTTCTTTTCAAATTTGCTGGAATCCCAAGTATGCACAATGCGCCAGATACGCCGCCAGCACAACGCCGCTACTCACCACCAATGGCAGGTGAAGGCCAGCGGGAAGGGGTCAACGCGACACATGCGGGTGCGGATAACAGTGATGAGTTTCTGGAGCGAGGGGTAGATGCTGCCCAACGACGCTGGGTCCCTTTCCAGCGAGTAACCAGCCTAGCGCGCGAGAGAGAGCAAAGAGAAGCCAACCCACTGTCAGCACGCCACTCGTGTGTGCGTGTGCGGTGGCGCGTGTGCGGCGTACTTTGTATCCACTCTTGACGCGATAAATGTGTACTCCTCCATTCTCTCTGATTGTGCAACGCGCTGGACCTGTCGTGTGCTCCCACCACGGAGTGAGTCGGGTGTTAACTCTTTTTGTTGCACGCGCGCAGTGATCAGTGTGCCTGGCAGCATGCGGCCGCGGTACTTACATAGCGGGTGGAGTACACGGGAGGACAGGGTCGCCGGATCCGTGATGAAGTGAAACACGTTTGGCTCCTCCGCGCTATATTCGATGTGGTAGTGCGGTTTCCCGGTCGGTCCAACGGGGGAGCTGGTGAGCCGTGCTTGGTCTTCCCAGGGCACGTTCAACCCAACAACGCGGGGTTCGTTGTCAACCGTCAACTGTCGGGAACGCGTGAGTCGTGTGCCGTCATTTCGGTCAGTAGTGTGTGTACCAGAACGTGGTCGAGGTAGTACTTGAGCTTCCAATCGACGTCGCTGGAGGCGAGCTGCACCTGCCACGCACGATGGCCACACACGATCGGTGAGCGTGCCGCATCGTATCGTATCGCATCGTGCCGCGTCGTGTGGTGCACGTACTTGGGGTACTCTCCGACCAAAGCGCATCCGGTAGAGTTTGCGCCAGAGGAAGCCGTCTCGGGCCAAGGCGTAGAAGTGCTTGCACACCTGGCGGTTGATCGGGAGATGAGCATGCGCCTCTGCCCAGCGTGCTGATGCGCGCACGCATGTGTGCTGTGTGCTGTGTGACGACAGGGGTACCAGGTGTAAATTGATCAGAGAAGAATGGTCGACGAGGGCAAAGATGTTGACCACGAGGTCGTCAGGCAGAGCGTAGAGGAGAGAGTCCTGGTTGTAGTCCTCCGTGCGCCACAGCATCAGCTCTTCCCACCACGCACTCTCCACACGGCCTCCCTTTGTTATATGACAAAGACGTCAGCCTACAACACGCCCGCACCCGCACTCACGCACTCACACACCCAACGCGTGGCAGTGGCCGCGACGGTACCTCGGGGCGGAGCACGGGTGTCCGTGCTTGGACGGAGGCGACGTCGGCAAGCAGTTCGTTGAGGGTGAGATGAACGCGATTGGGCTTGTTGATGAAGAAGAAGCCTTCGACCTTCGAGTAGCGGTTGACGTTCACCTGCCAGTGCGTTACGATGAGCTCCGTCGTCGAGGCTGCCGCAGCCTCCTTAGGCTGCTGCTGAACTTCATCCTCCACCGCCGGCTGCGTCCCCCGCCTTCGCGTGGGCTTGGCCTCAGTGAAGGACAAGATGAGGCTGTAGTTGTTCCTGGGATTCTCTCTGACGAGGTACAGCCCCTCTCGGCTGCCTCCTGCAGTATCTCGAGCCGCATCCATCAAACGTGTTTCAGCTTCTTCCCGCGAGATGCGTCCGTGGAAGACCCGCATCAGGCCATCTTCCTCCTCGTCCATGCCGTTTGTGGATAGGCCTTCGATTTGCGTCCAGCATTCAGACCACCACCCTGCACCACTTCAGTGATGAATCATCATCCGGCGTTTTCCAAGCAAAACGAAGAAGAGCTTCGAGTGGCGGGAAACACAGGACGCCAAGTCACGTGGGTCGACGTTTTGGGCTGGCCTCTACAGGGGCGAGTCAGCAGACGGAGAGCGTGGAGGCGATTTACGAAGCCAAGCCGCGGCCCGAATGCCCGAGCTGCCACTTGGCTGAGCGGGTGGCCTTTCAGCGTCATGGGGCGCCGACAGCCGTGTCTGGCTGGGTGGCTGCAAAGTGAACCCCGACAGCAACCCCAAGTAACGGGATATCATCGGCGAACTTGACAAAGTGGTTGTCCCCGTGTGCCTTGCAGCCGTTGGCCAGCACGCACTTGGCCCGGCCATGCAGCTTGTCGCTCACCCATACCTCGCTGGTGATCTCGCCCCCGGCGCTCGTGGCCCTTCATTCCAAATACACACCCTTACGCTGCACTAAGCAAGCGCCCCTACGCCAGCTGGGGTGGCTTACCCGAGCTAGCTTCGGTTAAGCATTGCAGCTCTTGCTAGTTGTCACTACAAGACAAGATTGTTGACGCACCCACGGGGAGAGGGAATGTGGGCGTTGCATCACTCGGCCGAGGGTGGTGGGTGGGCGCCGACCTTCTTCTGCCAGTCGTGGAAGGAGCGGTGGGACACCAGCATGAGCGCCTTCATGATGTCCAACAGGGTCACGACGCCCAGCGGCTTTTGGCTCTCATCTGTCGAAGAGAGTGTGTGGCGTGCGCAGCGTAAGTGAGATGTCACCGATGATGTAGGACAGGGTGCAGAGGAGAGCGACGCACCAACAATCCAAAGCCTGTGCAGACCGTGCTTGGCCATGCGCTTGATGGCTGCCGCGAGTGTGGTGTCATCACTGCAGCAGTACTTGGCGAGTGGCTGTGGCGATAATGTTTATATTTATCAGACATCACCGAACAAAGCAAAGGTGGGCGAGAAGTGGGTGGTAGGTACCAGCCGCTGGCTCTGCATTGCGACGAACTCACTTACGGGGAGCTGCAGACGAGCAAACATCTCATAGCCCAAACCCTGCGTGTGACGAGGAAGCGCCCACCACCACGCACGTGGTCAATCACCAGCGCCCACCACGCAGCGTACGCTGGGCAGGGAAGAGGCGGCGTACCCGCAGGTCGCTGTCGCTGAGAGCACCACAAAACTTGCCCTCGCCATCCACAAGCGCCAGAGCATCGGCTACCTACCGAGTCCACACACACACGACACACACGACACACACGACACACACGACACACACGACACACACGACACACACGACACACACACGTTCAGCTCAGCTCATCTCGCCCCGCAAGGCACGCAAGCGAATTGTGCGTACCCGCCCCTCCTTGTGCAGCGACGACAGGGCGGCGAGCGCCTTCGTGTCCTTGCTGATCGTGGCCAACGACCCTTCGATCACATTGATCTGACGCAGGGTCTTGAGGCCCGCCGCCCCCAGCGTTTCCAGGTGCTTGTTCAAGAACTTGACGACGGACGACTGGCTCACAATATTGACCACCTTGCCTGCGTGAGCGCGCAGGAGCGTAGTTAGCAGGCGATAACGGTCCGAGCAGCGTTCGGTGGATCTGTATGAGCCTTTCCGTCCAACGATGCGAGCAAGGTGAGAGGTGCGGTGGCGGTACCGTGTTGATCCAGCACGGCTATGCGGTGGATGCCCCTCGTGAACTGCTCGATCAGATGCCAAATGCTGGTTTCGCCCTCCATCGGCAGAAACACGTCGCTGTGCGAAAAGTCTGGAACCAGCGAACAAACGACGAACAAGCACGCACCACAGTCAGTCTCGCCGATCCCCCGCCGAGGGGGGAAGCGCGTGGGCTGTGAGGGTTGGGTTGGGGGGACACGCACTGATGACGCTGCCAATGGGCACATGCGCAAACTTCCATTCGGCCACCTGGGGCGACGACTCAGAGTTGAGTGTGGAGAGGAAGAGCGACACGATGTCCTCCATGTCCACCATCCCGCCGTACTGCTGCTTGGTGCTGTCCCACACTGTACGGGTTGGCGTAAACACAAAAAAAAAAGAGAAGAAGAACAGTGTAAGACACTGCGCTGGGGCCACTTGAAAGATGGAGGCGCACCTGGCATGGACAGGACGTTGTGCTTCGTCAACAACTACCCCGGAGCAACCAGCGTAACGAGCCCAGAAAAAGGATTAGAGAGTCATTGTCAGGCGAGATGAACGAAGTGAAATTGGGATGGAATGGGTAAAATAAATAAATGCCACGGCACCTCGAGCGCCTCGGCGACAGTGGCAGAGCCCTTGGCGCTAACGATCTCCCTTGACGGCAAGAGCTCGCGGATGTGCGTCGATTGCAGGAGCTCCTGCAACTTTTGGCCCTCGCCTCCTTCCATTATGTATTTTTTTTTAAGATTTGTAAATCATTTTAGAGTTTGTACCCAAGTTCGTTGGCGATTTTTGTAGTGGTATTTGAAGAATTCACCCAATTAATTTGTTGTGGTTGTGAGCCTGGGAGTGTTGTTTATGGCAAAGGTGAAAACAAATGTTGTTTGAGTGAGACTTGCAACAAGAGGAGAGCAAAGAAGAGAATGAAGGGAGAAAAGGGGGTTACTGGTGTACAACAGGAGAAGGAAGAGGTGGGTGGGCTGCGGGGGAGATGGCTCTCTCATCTCTCGCTTATCCCATCATGTCTGGACGGGTCTGGCGCACGGGCCGCAACGCTGTGGATGAAGAGTACATCCCCTGAATGACCGCCTGCAGCGCCTCCAACCATTCCAGCTGTTGCCGCGATGGCCATCAGAAATAAAAGGGTGAGGAATGGAAGTGTTGGGGCGATGACGACAGTGCAACACAGCGAACGAGAAAGGTGTGGTACGCACTCGCTGCTCTTCGCTGTCGGCGCACATGTACCACACGCGTTCTGGCGTCACCAGCTTGAAGAGCGGCTTGCCCTTGTACTCCTTCTCCCCCGATGGAATGTCCTCTGCGCAATGTCCCCCGACCATGAGCCAACGAAAAGGCCCACTCGCTTACTCTGGGGCGAACAAAGACACACGTACCCACGCCGATCTGTGTAGCCTCTGTGGCGAGGTGGAGGTCGATCACGTGCAATGCAGAGGTGCCGGGCGCCTCGTGGTAGCTCAACGTCTTCTTGGACGGGTTCAGCTGAAACCATCGCACCTTCCAGCTCTGTCGGCCCGGGTAGAGCGTCAGAAGAAGCCCACGCCGGGGACCACTAACGCGTCATAGAGGACAGACGTTGGAGAGGCAGAGGGGCACCTTGCGGATAGCACCGCGCTTTTTGATCCACCCCACGAACAGGTCCTCGTCTTCTGCTCGCCGCACAAAGAAGCTGTACGCCGCGTGAGCGTAGGGAGCGAGGGCGGTAGATTAGTGCCTTGCGTGAGCCACATAAATTATTCTTTTAAATTTTTTTAAAATTAAATTAATTAGGAACATTTTTGAATTATGCATCGGGCGTGAGAGGTGAGGGTTGCGGCCAGGACGGTTGATTATATGATATTATATTATTCTTTCTTGGTTTTGTTTGAGGGGAAACGCACTTGGGGAACCAGCCGAACTGGGTGAGCGAGGTCTGGCCCTTAAGGAGCCCCTCATCTTGCTTCTCGTCCACCACTGTAACAAGGGCCAAAAAGGTGGGTATGACGAAAATGAGGTCATACTACACCAGTACTGCCCGCCCGGGTCCCAAGCTGCATCTCGAGTGCGTGAGAGGTGGGCAAGGGGGTACCGGCGAGGACTTGGCCCTTCTTGAACTCAAGAAAGCCTTTTTGGCGGCTGTAGTGATCTTGCAGCGCCACGGCAAGGTAGACCTCGCCCTGCTTTCGGCCCGCCGCCTCCATCATCAGGAATACGCTCGACATGCCGAGGGCAGCAGAAAGAGGAAGAGAGAGGAGAAGCGAAAGCGAAGCAAAGACACAACACAACTAACTCCAAGAAAGAACGATGGCCGTAAAAAAACGTATTGCTGACGGGCGAGGCGGGCTAAACCGCGATTATCGGGCAAATAAAAGAATGAAAATGCAAAATAAAATATGATTATAAAATCAAAATTAAATAAAAAAAATATAACAAAAGGAAGCACGCGAGAGGGAGAGCGTGACGGGAGTGCGATGGATTTCTTGCATTTATTCAAGAAGGGGGCGGGGGCGCCCAAGGAGAAGAAGGAAGCCGAAGAGGAAACCGTTCAAAATGAGGTAATCACGCCACTTCGATTAATTACATACTGGCAGGATGATTTCAAATCACTGCCACGTCGCAGCACTGCCAACTTTGCATTCTCTTTTTATTATTATTTAATCTCTTGGGTCGTGCATTGATTGATAAATGGCACCCCTCAGGGACCCGAGAACGAAGAGGAAGAGCAGGAGACCGATGAGGAATTGATCAAGTCCGTCGATGCGCGCTACTACACGCCGGGCCTCGACCCGGTCGAGGAGCTCTTCAACCAGCTGCCGCCCGACTTCGACGAGCAGTGGCTCACCCGGGAGATCAAGCGCAGGGAGCGGCAGCGAGAGCTTCTCGCCGCCTCCCTCGCCGACCGAGTCATCAAAAGCTACAGCGCCTTCGGTACAAACCACCACCACCACCACCACCACACATGACACGACACACGGCACGACACGCGCGACACACACGACACACGCAGCTGCTGACTGCCAACACGCTACGCCTTGGGCGACACAGTGCAGGGAATGTCGCAGGTGCAGCAGGTGGGCTCCGATCTGCACCTGGCGGCGTTCCTGTGCAAGGCCGCCCGGCACAAGCTGGCCGCCAGCAAGAACGCTCTGGGCAAGACTTGCTTCTCCGTCCTCTCCAACTACCGACGCACTTGCATCACCGAGCAGGCACCCACGCGCTCCCCTCCGAGCTGTGTTGAACGGGAACCCGCCGTTTTTACTCACTGCGCCACACGCACGACACACACGCACGACACGACACACGACACACGACACACGCCGCACCGCACACGGACTACAGGTGATCGCTAAGCTGACGACGATGCAGTCGATCATGGACGTGGAGAACCGAGCGCGCGAGGCGGCCGAGTCGGGCGACTTTGCGCGCGCGGTGGAGCTGTGCCTCGAGTGCCGACAGAAGACGATCAACCTCTCGGCCTTCGTCGCCTCCCGGGGGCTGGCCGGCCGCATCCAGGCCGCCTACTCCTCCGTACAGAAGTCGCTCGACTCTGCGCTCGGCGACTCGTGTCGAGAGTTCGACGCCTCTCGCTACAAACCCGTACGCCCCCCTGTGTGTCGTGTGTGTGCGTGCGTGTGCGTGTGTCGTGTGTGTCGTGTGTGTCGTGTGTGTGACGTGCGTGTGTTGTGATGAATAATTATTGACATGAACTGGTGGTGCCGTGAGTGCAGGCCGTGCTGGCGTATCGTCTCATCGGCAAAGCTGATCGTCTGCTGGAGCGGCTTCAGCGCCACTGGCTCGCCGCGCTCCACGCCGAGTCCCTGGAGGCCCTCCAGCCCTATATTCCGGCCAAGGAGAACCAAGCGCAGCGTACATTCACGCTTCTCCCCCTTTCTTTAATTCACACGACACGACACGACACACGACACGACACGACACGACACGACACGACACGACACGACACGACACGACACGACACACACGAGATGCTCACGCGCGTATGGCATCGGCAGTGGTGGCTGCGACAGCAGGGACCGCGACGACAGCGGGAGAGGCGCAAGCCGCCAATTTTCGGGAGCTGTGCAAGACCCTGTCGCAGGACAGCTTGCCGACGTGCCTCACGGACCTCCTGCACCGCCTCACCCTGCTCCTCTTCGCCATGCACCGGATGTGCCTCTGGCACAAAAACTACCCGATCGACGTCGACAACAGTTCCTATCTTTCCGAAGTTCACACCGGTACGCTCTCGCACGCACCGCACACACCGCACACACTCGTGCTGGGCTGACGGTGGCGGTGGCGGTGCCAAGGTCTCGAGCGGTTCCGGAAAACGCTGTGGACCGAGATGCAGCGAAAGGTCTCGGCCCTGTTGGCCATCGCCGACTTTGCCGCCCTTCAGCTGGACCAATTTTTGCAGATTTTGTCCGTTCTCGAACAGGTCCGTTCGTTCGCTCGTTAGTGCGCCCCCTGCCCTCGTCTCCTGTTCCTTACCTGTGTGTGCGGTGTGTGCATGTGTGTGTCGTGTGTCGTGTGTGCGTGCGCAGTTCGCGGAGATCGGCGACTCGTTCAGCCAGAGCACATCGCACGGCCTGCTGGCGTCGATCAAGAAACAGAGCAAGGAATTCTTCCTTCGCGAACACAAGCGGCGACTCGAGGACTTGCCCGCCATTTTGGAAGCCGAGACGTGGATCCGAATGCCCGTCAACCCCAGCTTCAACGCCTTAGGTACATCGCCGTCCAATCGATTGGTTTCCCTCCCGTGTCGCTCTCTCTCTCTCTCTCTCTCTCTCACACACACACACACACACACACACCGCACACACACCGTACACACGCAAACAGACATCAAAGAATTTAAGGAGTTTATGACGAGAAGCGACAGCGGCAAGGCGGAAGCGAAGAACGCGGGCTTCGAGTGGTACGTCAACCACGGGAGCCCGTTCGCCGGCGTCAACAGCAACGGTGCTGCCGGCGATCAATCCGACGCCGAATCGAACGGTGCTGACGTCTCCCACAACGGCGAGCCCGATGTACCCTCCCCCCCTCTCGCCACTACCGCGTGTCGTTGGTCGTGTCGTGTTGCGTGTCGTGTCGTGTCGCGCTAACGTGTGTGCGGTGTGTGCGGTCCGGATGCCAATCATTCCACACAGTCGAGCCGAGATGACGAGGCGGTGAACCCGGCGCTCTATGCGTCGTACGTGGACGAGGGCGACGGCGCGGCGGCGGCGGAGCTGGACCGGCCACCGGCCCTGGGCGAAGAGGGTCCGGTCATGGCCTCCTCCGGCCTTCGCTTCCTGCAGTACATCGGCAAATACCTCCAGCTCATGGTACGTGCCCCACGACACGACACGACACGACGCGACACGACACGACACGACGCGACACGACACGACACGACGCGACACGCGCTGACGCGAATGTGGCCTTCGCGTGTAGTTCCTGCTGCGGCCCATCTCGTTCGAGATATTCGTGGGGGTCACCCACCTGTTCCAGTACTACGTCTACACCGTGTACTCGTTCTTCGGGAAGGAGAAGGAGGACCCCGACTCGACGGGCAACAACGGCATCGTCTCCACCATGTCCATGGTCGCCGCCGGTACCCCCCCCCCACCGCCGAGCCTGCATTACACTGCAACCGTGTTTGATTGCGTGTCGTGTTCGTGTCGTGTGCGTGTGTCGTGTGCGTGTGTTGTGCGTGTTGTGTGCGTGTGTCGTGCGTGTCGTGTGGTGCGTCGACAGGTGTGATGGCGGCTACGGGCGGTGATGCTGCGCAGGAGGTGGTGGTGGTGCCGCGCCACCTGCACCCCTACCTCGCTGCCTGTCTGTCCCGCATCCGCGCGCAGCTCATCCACGAGGCCGGGCAGGAGAAGCGCAAGTTCGCCATCGACGTACGCGTTGCCCTCGCTTTTCTCTCGTGACGAGCGCGCGCAATGAACTTTGTCGCGACCAACCACCACTGCCGTACATTTTCACAGGAGGCGCACCTGTCTGGCGGCGTGGACACGTCCGACGCCAACGCCGCGGCGCTGGCAGAGCGGGTGGTCGCTGCCGAGACGCTCTCCTTCATGTACAGCGCCCTGATTGCCGTCAAGAACCGTCTGCAGGTGCCATCACCTTCCGCTCCGCTCAGCCGCCGCCGCCGCGTCCCTAAGCTGTGTATCGTGCGCGTGTCGTGTTGCGCTGTGCGGGGGATGGTGGGGGTAATGCAACAGAGCCAGCTGCCCAAGGCGCGAGAGCAGTACTGCGTCAAGTTCTACGAGCAGACCGTCGAGATGCTGCCGCACCTGCAGACGGGCATCTACAAGTGCGCCGCCACCCACATGCTCCGCTACGAGGGCTTCCCGGCCAAGATCGCCAGCTGCAAGTGGGACATCAAAGACCTGGGCATGGACCACAACGCCTACGTCGACCCCATGGTCAAAGAATTCCAACGATTCAAGGTAAACGCTTGCGTGCGTGTGCGGTGTGCGGTTTTGACGGGACGCGCGGGCTGACGCTGCGCTCGTGGTCTCTACAGACACAGCTGGAGGGCGTGCGCAAGAGAGGCGGCCTGCCGGGCGGCACCTACAACGCGATGCTGCAGGCGGCGTGCGGGCATGTGGTGGACGTCCTCATCGACGGCTTCTCGCGCGTGCGCAAGTGTTCGTTCGAGGGCCGCGGTCTCATGAAGCTCGACTTCCAGACCCTGCAGGTACGGCTACCCTCTGTCTGTGCTATGCTGGTCTGCCTTTCTCGAGCTAATCATTTGAAATTAATATTGAAATATGTTACTATGATATTAATTTTTTATTTATTACCCCTTGAACGCAGTCGAGCTTGAAGAAGATGCTCGCCCTCAAGGTCATTCCCGAGGCCGAGCGCTTGGACGCCTTCATCAGCGCCTTCTACGAGCCGGAGGCGGGTCTGCCCCAGTGGTTCCGAACGCACTACGGCGACTACACCCACAAGCAGCTGCTGGGCCTGGTCAACTCCCTCCCCATCAAGCGCAAGCAGCGGTCCGAGATCCTCCAGGTGCTCAGCGATCTCGAGAAGGAGCGAAGGACCTCCCAACCCACCGCCTGAGCTCAGACCACCCCCTCCTCGCCCCTCCAATTTTGTTTCGTCTCGTCTCGTCTCGTCTCGCTCTCTTGTTGTTTGTACAAACATCATCTACTACAATCTCCACCATCAACTACCCCCCGACACGCACCAAGTTCAATATTTCGTTAAAGAACGTGAAGGGTAATGATGCTTTTGTACAGGCAAAGATGGATGAAAGGGGGTGGCCGCACTCGGCTCAAAAGGCGCCAACGGTGTGTTGCGTTGAGATGAGGTGCAGCAGTTCATTGCGCTCCACTTCTTCCCACCTCTCGTGCTTGTCGAGCATGCCCGCTCGCAGCATGGCCTCGACATCATCCCGGCCCTGCATACGTGGAGCAAGACACGCGCGCATTAAACTCCACCAGCGAACACCGCGCGTACCACCGCACACGCACACGGTACACTCCATACCTTGCCGTATGACGTCCAGTCGGTTATCTTCTTCTGCACGAGTCTGGCAAGCGTGGTCTCCTCGTCCAGCGTGGCGGGCACGTAGGTCGGGTGGGGCAGCACAGAGGCGAGCGCCTCCTCCACCAGATCCCACAGCAGCTCCTCCTCGCTCTGAGATGGGGATAGGTGTGAGCGCAGAAGAACAGGACCGCAACGGGTGAGCGAGGGAACGAAACGTACCGCGAGCGAGGCGAGTCCCTGTCCCACGCCGGCGCACACTCGCAGCCTCCACTCTTCCACGACTGGCTCCCACAGCCCCTCTTCTGGCTCGTCATCATGCGGCTCGCGCTCGTGCTCGGCGCTGGCGTGATCGCCCTCGTCGTCGTCAGGCTCGGCGTGTTGTCGGTCGAGGTCCTCCTGGAAGAGCCGTTGTGGCTTCGGTTCGTCAGTCTTCTCGCCCGCGTCATGAGCGTCGTCGTTGTCGTCGTCGTCGGAATCCGAGGCCTCGTCCTCGGTGTAGTGGCTCATCATCAGCTCGCTCAGCTCCTCCACCCGCTGCTCCTCGATGCTCTTCTTTGTCTTGGCGCCCTCCTCCCCGCTGGCCTTCGCGTCGCCACTATGCAGGCCGTCGGCCGCAGTGCCGGCCATGGGCGACCCGTGCATCTGCTCCTCGAGCAGCGACGACAGGTCCTTCGGCAGCACCGACTCGTAGCGCTTCTTCCGCTCCTTGGCCGTCTCCAACGCCGTCGGCGTCTGCTGGCAGGCGCCCAAGCGGCTCGGCTTGTTGGTGCCCCCCGAGACCGTGCATGAGGCAGTGGAGGCCGTGGTGTCCCTCTTCGCGGGTCGCTCGCGTAGCACTGAGGCGGTCGACGGTGCGGGGAGGTTGGGCGACGTGGGGCTGCGGCCGCGCTCGATCGAGGCCGTGATCTTCTTCCTCATCCGCTCCCGCTCCCGCTCCTCGCGCGCCTTTCGCCTCTTCTCCAGCCGCTCGTCGACCACCACCGGAGCGCTGGCCGTGGGCCTCGTCGTTGGCCTGGGGCGTCTCTCCGCGACCGTAGCAGTGGCGGACGGCCCGCTTGATGCGCCATTGGTGGCGGCGGTGGTCACCGCTCCAGCGGTTGTGAGGCCAGCTGCGGCCGAGGCTGATAGGGTGCTACGCTTCCGCCGACGCTCGATGATGGCATCGGCCTTCTCGGCCTCGTGATTGTTGCCTGTGACAGCCGCCACTCGCATTCGCGCTGGGGAGAGCAAAACCAAGTTTGTCAGGCTTGTGTGTGGTGATGCCAGCCGAGCAAACTATGGTGCGAGTAAGTTGAAGGTGGTGCTGGTACCGGCGATGGTGGGTTGCGCGAATCGGGCAACGGCCACGCTGACCCGTCGCTTCTTGGGCTTCGCGGAAGGCGCCACGGCCGCGTGGTCGGCAATGGACGATGTGTTGGCAGAGGCAGCGCCAGAGGGCGGTGCGAGGCTCTCCATCAGGCTGACTTCGGTGGACGCGGGGGCCGAGGCTGCCACCGGGTCGAGGGAGAGTTCGACAGTGGCCGCCGCCAGCGAGGCGCTCGTGGAGGGGAGCATGCTGCGTCGACGGCCCACGGGCTTCTTGGAGGGGTTGTGTGCGAGCTCGGGGGTTGCTTCAGGATGCTTAGCCCGCGACCCGGCCCTGGCGATGTCCAGCGGTGCGAGGGTGCGCCGGCTGGCCTTGATCTTGGCTGCTTGTGATGCCACTGCGTGAAGGCACGACGTCAGCGACCCATTGCGCACAATCAAGTGGGCGCGGAGGCAGTGGCAGGTACCCAGGTGCTGTGAAAGCTTGGCGTTGGCCTTGTCACCGCTGCTCTTGCTGGCAGTCTGTTGCTGGCACACAGAACGGTTCAAATGATGAGACCCCGTGTGAGGG
>CACVKS010000178.1:0-23607 GCA_902749335.1 Acanthamoeba triangularis
CCCCCCCCGCGCGACACTATGCCCTCATACGCCTCTTACTTCTCGGCTCTGCTTTCCAACCTCCTCGCGGTGGGTGATGGGTGGTTCCAGATACGAGCGACTATTTTGTGCACACATTGAAGAGTCGCGAATCACACTGTACCAGATCACCAAGACCTCGGTTGGCAAGGTATCTGATCCCGCTCTCCTCGTAACAAAAAATATTAAATAAATACATAAATAAACAAAAGCGCACAACGCCAACTCACACAAGTGAATCCTTGGACACAACCGCCAACAGAAAGCCACGATCGCGCTGGAAGGGCGGCCGCTTCCACACCGACTGCGGATTCACTGCGTGGACAACCTGTTGGCCCTCCACAATACGGACGCCGAGACGACCACCCTGTACGACATACGCCAGATCCACTCTGCCGGCGAGGACCCCGTCGTGCAGCCCATCGCCGACGGGCTCAGCATAGCCCCGTTCGCCTACGAAGGAAAACATATATCGCTCTGTACGTGCTAGCACACCTCGTGTGTGTCGTGTGTGTCGTGTCATGTGTGGTAGTGTGTGTGTGGTGTTATGTGTGGTGTGGTGTGTGTGTTGACACGATGTATGAGCAGACCAGGAGCGATGGCAGTACTTGCAGCCGAACTACGTGCTCGATCAGGACGAGGAGAAGCTGTTCGAGGTGGTCCTTGAGCTGCCGCATCTGGTCGATTCCTTTTCGGAACAGGAGCGGCTCGTCCAGTTCCTTCTCCGCCGCAGCCAGAGCCGCACGCTCACCCTCGACATCATTCGCAACTCGCTTCAGCAGGTACCCAACGCCTCTCCTTTATTTCAACTTAATCGAGTTCTCTTGTTAACCGTCACGTTTCTTCTTTCTCTCTTTCTTTCTTTTTCCTTCTTCTTCAATTTCTATCATTACCAGAACCTTTCTCTGCCGATCGTATCCAAGATCTTCGATTCGATCAACCTGGTGTTCGACACTCCACCGCCGCCCGTCGACAAGGCCACGTAAGCCCCCCCTCACACCCTTCCGTTTAACGAGCGAGTCTATGATAGTATTCTATTCACTCAAGTGTGTCGCTTTGCATCGCGATCGGTTTGCGCAACAGCAATCGGCCGATGGCAAGCGCGATACCGATCACGCGCACGATGACGGTGTCGCCCGCCGGCAAGGCACCGCTGCCGCCGGTCTCGGTGATCCCCTCCGGCTCGTCGCTCATTCAGGACGCCGCCGTCGCCACCTCGTCGCCCATCTCCTACCGAAGCGACTCGTCGTCGGCGGCGACGAGAGGACCCGAGTCATCGATCTTCAGCTCCTCTTCGCCCCTCGCCTTCGCACCCGACTCCCCGTCGACATTTTGGAGCCCAGCGCCGTCGTCGTATTCGTCGTCTTCATCGTCGGTCTACTCGTCGTCCCCTTATTCTTCTTCCTTCTCGTCGCCTGCATTCGCGACGTCGTCGTCGGCATCGGCGGCGTCGGCCGGGCAGTCGCCGTTCCCGCTGGCCGAGGCGCCCGCCTTCGCGTCGCAGCCGTTCTCTGCGTGGGACATCAAGATCGAGGAGGAGAAGCGGGCGCGAGGCGGTCAGCTCCTGCTGGACCAGAACGACCTCTACAACCACGTCTTCATGCCCCTCGACGACAACAAGGTGCGTGACACACCGCACACACCGCACACGCCGCACACAGGCAACTCTGCGTTTGCTAATTCTGTGTGGCACTGGCTGCACCTCACCACCATTTGCGTACAGGTCATAGAGTCGAAGTACTTCATTTCCGTGCTGACGGATTATGTCCGCAGCTTGAGCTTCTACAAACAGAGCGTGGAGCACTACATCTGCAAGCTCATCATCGAACACCTCATCACCAGCAACCGGTAGCGCTTTCTTGCCTCACTCCGTTGCCTTCATTGGAGCTTCGCTTGCCAGCGGTCGAACAGAACTGTTCTGCTCACCGAAGTCTCTTTGGCACCCCCCCCCCCGCAGATACTACCAGCTGCACCAGTTCCTCCAGTACCATGTGATCGGGGACAGCGTGCATGTGGCCTGTCAGCTGCTCTCGGTGGTACGCGATCACCACACACAACATACACACCACACACACCACACACACAATTTTGGTTGTCGGGTGGGTCATTGGGTAATTTGGTGGGTTCTTGACGACTGATGATGTCCGCCATGCAGGAGAAGAACTACCCGCCCGCCTACCAGCTCGCGCTGGACATGCTGAAGCGCCTTTCCGCCACGCGCAAGGGGGTCAAGGACCAGATCGTGGAGGTCCTCCTTACGCGCGACCAGCTTCTGCCCGCCCTCCGCTTCATTCGCAACACCGACGTCAGCGTCAATCGTACGACATCACACACATACACCCCTCCACTCACCACGTCCACATGCCCTAACCTCAATATGCACACGCACCACCGCACACGCACCACCGCACACGCACATGGACAGCCGAACGATTCCTGGAGGTGGCGCTACAGAGGGATGAAAATACGTTCTACACGGTGTACAAGTTCTTCGAGAAGCGGGGCGAGATCAACCGGGAGTGCGCGCCCTACATCCAGGCCTTCTGCAAGATGTTCCCCGGCGGAAGCGGCCCCGGGTCCGATATCGCGCTGTGGGAGCTGCCGGCGGGGCTCGAGCACCACTCGGTCAGCGCCGCCAAGTCATCGAGCAGCGGCGACTCGACGCCGTCGTCATCGTCGCTCACCACCTTCGCCGACCTGTCCTCGAACGCGTCGCCCTACGCCTCGCCGGCGCCTTCACCCTTCTCCACGCCCCTCGTGCCGTCAAAGAAGCGCAACGCCTCCAACGGCGTCAAGAAGCCTCGCTCCACCCTCGCCCACTAGTCGCCCGCCGCACGCCCGAGGCCCTGAGAGAGAGCATGGCTGTTGTATTGTTGGTGTTGTTGATGATGTTATTTATTTTTGGACGCAAGTGGTCTGTTCGTTGTCGATTTGTCTGTCACAGGGGACCCTGACGATCACTACGAACTCAGATGATGGATCAAAAGGAAAGAAAAAGAGAAGGTTACCACTGAGGGGAGTTGAACCCCCCGGGCAGGCACTGTACAGGCTTCAGTCTCCTAACATGGCTCATCCCACATCAGCGGCCCTCAGTACTCCTTTGCGGGAGGAGGGTGCGATATTAGACAAAGGGAGAGCAAGATACCTGCCCTCCAACCCTTGGCAGTGGTTTGAGGTGCTCTTCTCGTTCTTCCACCTTCCCCTCCAGCCCCTTTTGATGGCGCTTACGGCCATGGCCGCCGAGTATTGTGGGACCATTTTGAGGTTCGCTGAAACAGATAAAAAATTACTCATTGGAAATGACCCATCAGCCTTCATGCAGGGGCGCACCACCGGCGTTGGCAGCGGCGACGTGAGCACCTTCTTCGACCTGCCGCCGCAACTCGGCCTCGCGTTGTACCTCTTGGCGTTGCTGGGCGAGCCGCTGTTCGGCGAGCTCGGCGAGCTCGGCCCGCAGCTCGCCGAACCAGGCTCGGTCGCGATAGGCGGTGAAGTCGGGGTCATCCAAGTGCTCGGGCGCGAGGTCGTGCTGGTCGCGGCCCACGTAGAGCCAGCGCCGGGTCTCCTCCTCGCGCCCGCGTAGCGCGGCCAGGCAGGCCAGGTTGATCGCACCGAACCACACGCTGGTCTCGTAGAGCTCCACGAACTTGGCCTCGGCCGCGTCAAAGTAGCGGTTGGCCCGCGCCACTAGCTCCGCGCACCGCGCCGCCCTGCGCGCCGCCTCCTTTTCCTCCTCCGTTTCGATCGGCAGCTCGCCCGCGAGTGGAGCTGAGCTGTCGGCGCTGCTGGCGTCGGCCTCGGACTCAGCGGGAGCGGCGGCGGCGGCGGGGGTGTAGTCGACGTCGGGGTCGAATCCCTCGCGGCGGAGCTGCTTGAGGATGCGCTGGGCGCGCTTGGTGAGGAGGATCCCGTATTCGTTCTGTGCATCGGCGTTGCCGTCGTCTTCGATGGTCAGCGCACGCTCGAAATTGGTCACACCCTGCACGATCGAATGTTCAAGTGGCCGCGTGAGTCACACACACGACACACACGACGCATGAGAACGCACCTCGCTAAAATACATTTCGGATTCGTCGCTGTCGTCGGTCATCTCGCCCAGCAGCGTGAGAACGCTGCACAGCGGGAGGAGGTGATCGCGCTGGTCGGGCTCGATCTTGACGCAGGCCATCAGCTGCTCGCGCGCCTCGCGCAGCAGCTCCAGCATCTGCGTCACCTCGTTCCGTTCGTCCCCAGCCTCGCCATTTTCCTTCTCCTCCTCTTCTTCTTCTTTTTTATCGTGGGCTTCACCGTCGCCGGCCTCTTCCGTGCGTTGGCTGGCTTGGTGCTCGCGTTCGGTGCGCGAGCGGACGATGGACTCGTGGAGCTTCTCGGCTGCCGAGAGGCAAGCGGTCCCAATACCACTGTGCGCCCTGCACACACCGCGATGATGGTCGGTCAGCGATCACACACACATACACACCACACACGACACACACGAACCGTGCGATGGTGGCCAGGTCTTGAAAGGTGTCGATCTCAAACGTTGACGCGCCCTTTGCGTGCGGGTGTGTGAGCGAGGCAACGACTACCGAGGCAATACAAGAGTGGCGAGCGGTGTTTGGAGGGGGGGTACATCGGTGGTCTTGACGATTCGCTTGTGTTGCACGGCGTGCGCGCGTTCTATGGCGCGGCGGTAGTAGACGCGCGCCTTCGCGAGATAGGCGTCGCCCTCGCCGCCCGACTTGGTGCCCAGCTCGGCACAGTAGTCCGCGTACAGTAAGTGCTTCCTCAACCCTGCTCACGCACGCACCGCACACCGAGTGAGAAGGGCGGGGTGGGCGATGAGGTGGAAGAAGAGGGCGCACAGAGGGCAGTATACCGTCTTGGTCGCGAGGGGCGAGGTCGAGAGCCCGCTCCGAGTTCTCGCAACCGAACTCGTACAGCCAATTGGCGTGCTGCGCCAGCGCAAGATCTGACGGGCTGGACCTTCACGACCACGACCACGACCACGAGGCAGGATGCGCGTGAGCCAGATCTGCAGATGGCGCTGGGTTGGTGGACGCAGGAAGGCGCGAGGGGAGAGGTACTGCAGGAGTTGAACGGTCCACATGCCCTGCGTGCTGAGCGCTGACCCCCAGCTCCAGAAGATGTCGTTGTTGGCGGGGTCGACCAGGGAGAGAGCTGCGCGTGGTCAAAGGTAAGGCTACGACACACGACACACACACGACACGCGGGACACACGACACGCGGGACACGACAAATCTGAGCGCGAGGAGGGGTGCTAACACTCGAACTTCTCGCCGGCGATGGCGAGCAGGACGATGGCGTAGGCGAGCTTGCGCAGCTGGTCATCGCTCACTTGCGTGGTGGCAGCGTAGCGGATATCCTTGGCCTCTACAGAGTCGCAGTTTCCGAGTCAACTTCAAAACTTCGTGTGCCGTGTGCCGTGTGCCGTGTGCCGTGTGCCGTGTGCCGTGTGCCGTGCTGCTTCTGGTGATTACCGGAAAAGAGGAAGTTGGCTTGCGCAAGTTCGTCGTTCGTGAGTTCGTCGGGGACGTTGGGGTTGTGGAAGTAGGCCTTCTCAATGCGAGCCCGCTCAATGTAGAGTTCCTGCCATGAGGACCGCACGCGCGTTTGGTACTTGAGCGACATCAGCGCATCCACCTTCCGCCACTTCCTACCATGTCCCCACCCAATCAGCCCACACAACACACACAACACACAATCTCGAGAACAAAAGGGGAAGAGGGAAGCAACCGTCGATAGATTTCTCGCCAGATGATGTCGTCGGAGCAGAGGCGGTTCCACTCCCTACACACCTGCGCAGCCATCAGGAAATCCTCGGCCCTGGACAGGTGCGAGGGCGAGTGGTGTGAGAAAGAGGGCGCCTTCATGGTGACGGCGACGAGTTGGCAGATAGAGAGAGGGGGGAGCTACGGTACCTGCATCGGTAGAATATGTTGAGGGACAGCTCGTCGGGCAGCAGTTCAGTAAAGTCCACCCGCACGGTCGAGTCCTTCTGCTGGTCTCCCCCTGTTTTTAATATTAAAAGATTAAAATTAATTCATAGGCTAGTAGGCACTATTGTGTGGTGGCACCTGCGAGGTGCACGTACCTGGCCGCCGTTGTCGTTGGAGGCAGAAGGCAGCTCCAGCAGACAGGCCAACAGCGGTGGCGGCTAGGATTGCTAATTTGGTGCGATTTTGATTCGCCCAGCCGAGCAGCGTGCCCAACGGGGTGGATGGTGACCCGCCGCCCTCCATGCGTGAAAGCTTTACAGAGCCCAGACCTTGGCCTTTGCTCTCGGCACCAGCCAGTGGCGCAGCAAGTGTGTTCCACAAAAATACAGGAAGCGCCGGACATATCGTATTTATATTTCATTTTTTTTTTTTTTGAGGAAATAAAAGAAAAAAATTCACATCAAAAACTCACTAACGGGTCTTCCCGTGAAGCGTGCCTGGGCGTAGGGTGCGGGATCGAGGTCGGTGGGGGTGCCAGCAACGAGTGCGGCCGCGAGCTTGCCCGAACCGCAGGCCAGCGTCCAGCCCATGCTCCCGTGCCCCGAGTTGACGTAGACATTCTCCATGTGCCCCACCGGCCCAATGATCGGCAGCGAGTCCCTGTCACGTGTGCCGCGGCGTTGCGTTCTTGTCAGTCGAACACACACGACACGACACACACGACACACACGACACACACACAACACGGGGAGCGTACGGCGTCATGGGTCGCAGGCACGCCCAGAGGGAGGCCTCGCGCTTGGCGGAGCTGTGCAGGCGGGGGAACAGCTGCCCGACGACGGCGGTCAGGTTGGCCACGCCCTCCTTGGCCGGGTCGACGCTCTGGTCGTAGCCGCACAGCTCGCCCATCCCCACCACGCGCAGCCGATCGCCCAGTCTACCGCCGAATCGGGCAATGTAGGTCTTGGACTCGATATCGGCAATGTTGAGCGTTGGCGCGGCGTCGTGGCCGCCGCCTGCGGTCAATGGCGTGGTGTCGTCGGGGTGCAGCGTGAGACTGTAGCCCTTGACCGGAAAGATCGGTAGCCACACGTCGAGCGACCGACGCAGCAGAAGCGGCGTGTAGCTGCCCAGGCAGACCACCACCCGATCCACCTCGACCTCGCGCCCCTCGTCCGTGAGCAAGGCGCGCACGCGGTGCGGGTTGGCCGGGTCCCGTATCAGCAGCGACACGCCGGTGTCGAAGAGGAACGTGACGCCGTACTTGCTTTGGCAGGTGTCGGCCAGCCGGGCGGTGAACATGTTGCAGTCGCCGCTCTCGTTGTCCTCCCACCAGACCCCGCCGGCGATGGTCGCGCGGCTGCCCCGCAGCGCGGGCTCGCGCGCCCGGCACTGGTCGGCGTCCCACACCGCCCAGGGCTTGACCTTGGCGCCAAACGTGCGCTGCAGCATCTCGATCTCTCGCTTGGCCTCCTCTAACTGATCGTTGCTCCGATACAGGTGGAGAATGCCCGCTGGCGAGCCTCGGTCGTACTGAAGCTGCTCCTCTTCTCTGTTCCGCCACACGTGCATGCCCGTTAAACGTGTGTCGGCCTTGCGAAGGCGAAGTGAGCGCACCTGATTTGCTGGAGGCACTGTTGGCTGGAGAGGGCCAGGTGAAGAATGCCCCGACCGCTGTTGACGGCTGCCTCATCGCTGCTGCGTCGGAGCAGCAACCACAGCGACCACGCCACCAGAGGATCGAACAGTGCCTTGAGCCGTACCAAGTAGTACGGCGGTGGTCGGTTCTCTGCTCGCACACACGATGACGCCATGGGATAGAGTGAGTCTTGCGGGCCAGCCCAGTCCAGAAAGTGCTCATCTCCACCTTGATCTCCCCGGCCAAGAGCTGACAGCATGTTGAATCGCAACCGCAGGAACTGTTGGGCCAACACTCGCCGCGGCAGCGTTCCATCGGTCATTGGCATGAAGTCACTGCGTACAGCCACACCTTGTGAGGCTTACTCGCTGGAGGGGTTCAACAACGACATCAATATCAATCTCAGGGAGGAGAGGAGCTGATACCTGACGCAGTTCTGCCCGCCGTTGGCAAAGGAGGTCTCCATGGCCGGCCCGGGCTGTCGCTCGATGACCACCACCTCGTAGCGGCCGGTGCGCGCCAGGTAGTACGCCGTGGCCAGCCCCACCACGCCCGCGCCGAGCACCGCCACACGCTCCTTCCCATCTCGCCCGCGCCCCTCCGCAGCCACACCGCTTCTGTCTCCCTTCTCCGCCACCGCCGATGCCAGGCCCATTGCTTGACCAGCACCGCCGCCGTCAGGCCGAGGTGAGGGCTGCTTGTGTGGGCTGTTGGCGACGGCGGCGGAGGCGATGGGACGCGTCTGCTGCCGCTGCTGCGCGGCCAGCACTCCGCCGTCGTCGGCGTAGAGCGCGACGGCAGCGGTGCCGCCGATGAGGGCGCCCAGCAGCCCCGCACCGGCAACCAACGTCGTCACGGTCGGCCCCTTCACGGCACCTTCGCAGTGCATGTGGTGGTGGAAGCCTCGGCGACCGGTCGTGGTCAGCAGCGACTGGCGCCCCACTGGGACCAGAGTGAAGGAGGGTGTAGTACTGGGTCGGAAGTAGAGGGGGAGGGGCCTGGCAACTCCGGAGCTCCTGCACAGGGGCAGCCTCAGAGCAGAAGCGTTGGCGCCGTGCCAGCAAGCAGGCCTCATAGTGGTACTTGTAGCGCCCTTGGTGGGCAGAGCCCTGGCCTCAGCAACCCCTCGCCACGCCTTCATGCCCACGGCCGCTTGTTGTTACGAATTCTAGGAAAAGAGAAAGGAAAAGATAAAAGAAATGTGCGGATAAAAGTGGAGCAAAAGAATGGTCTGTTGGTTGATAGTACAAAGGGTGGTTCTGACTGACAACGGCGCGTCACCTTCCTTCCTCGTTTCGTGCGAGCCTCGCTCGCTTAAGGCCTGACGCTCACCGTCGATCGGCAGGCAAAGGTCGCTGCGGTTCGTAGCCGAACAACGACGTTCACTTGGGCTGAAGGATCCCCACGAAGAAGACCTTGTCGCCGTCCCTCTTCTCCGTCACAGTCAGGTGAATGGCCATTAGCGTGCCGTCCTTGCGCACCACCGGCAAGTCCCGACCCACGCCGATAATCTTGGCCTGCCCCGTCTTCAAGTAGTTCCTGCATTGCGCGCGCGACAAACAAAATGTGTGAGCCGCGGTGAATGTGAGCGGATGAGAAGAAGTGGACTCGGTCTCTGGAGGCGTACGTGATGTAGTCGGTGTGGACGCGAGCGTACTCGCTGGGCATGAGAATGTTGAGGTTGCGGCTTACGACGTCGATCAGCCGGTAGCCCAGCATCTTCTGAGCCGCTTCGTTGAAGGCGTGGATCTTTCCGGTCTGATCGATGACGATGCCTGCCACCGACAGACCATCCACCACCTGTTTCACACCAAGTTAGGCACTATAATCGCGCAATGAAAGAAGAGTAAGGTAGGGAGGGCATTACCTCTCGCTGCTGCTGCAAGACGGTCTTGGTCCTCTCGACCGTGTCCTCGACATTCCTAATGACGCCGGTGAACAGTCGTCGGCCAGCTGAAGCCCAAAACGACGCGAGTCAGCTCACAATCGAAGAAGAGGGCGATGGTATGTAATATTGAGTGGCGGCGTACCGTCGAGGGCTTGCTCGGTGACAGAGAGATAGACGGGGAACATGCTGCCGTCCTTGCGCTGCGCGACCACTTCGCGGCCGACGCCAATGATGCGCGCCGACTTGGTCTCGAGGTATCGCTTCAGATAGGCGTCGTGGAGGTCGCCCACGTCCTTGGGCATAAGGATCTTGACGTTCCTGCCGATGGCCTCCTCCTTCTTCCACCCGAACTTGGTTTCGGCCGCCACGTTCAAGAATTGGATGATTGCGGTCTCGTTGATCACGATCATCGCGTCCACCATCCTGTCGAGCAGGTCGAACATCGGGTTCCTGTGTGGAAGGAAAATATATAGAGATGGACTATTAGGCACGACCACAATGAGACTGGACTGACCTATCAACGCACCGCACAATGGCGTTGTCGCTGGTGGTGGTGGGAGCCATCGATGCGGTGTTGGTGGAGACTTCGGCGATCTTGGACAGCGTGCCTGCGGTGAGACCCGTGAGGCGCCATTCAAGCTAGTGGGGGTACAGTGCAGGAGTGATGATCACCTGTGTAGATGACGTCGCCCGTGGCCTGTACAGACTCGGTGACGGTGAGGCGCACGGGGAACAGGTGGCCGTCCTTGTGCTTGGCCTGCACTTCGCGGCCAACGCCGATGATCTTGGCCACCCTCGTCTGTTGGTAGTTCTTGACGTACTGGTCTGGAGTTTTTGGGTTCGCCCCGGAGTGAGTGTGTTGGTCGCGTTGTGTGGCTGAGCTGAGCAACTAAGGGCGGGAGGTGGGCGACTCACCGTGATGCTCGGCCACCTCGTTGGGCATGAGCATGCGCACGTTGTGCTTGACCACCTCACCGCGCGAGTAACCGAAGAGCTTCTCGGCAGCTGTGTGGAAGAGACGATAACAAACGTGAGTTCGCGAAGATGGTAGAGCAACGCGCGACACGACCGCGAAAGAGACTGGTTACCCGCGTTGAAGAAACACACACGGCCGCTGGCATTGATAGTGACCACGGCATCGAGCATGGTGTCGAGGATCGATTGTTCTCGCACGCTCACCTTCTTCTTGCGTTCTGTGGGCCAACACCACACCACACCACACCACCACACAATGCGTGTCATGGGCACAGGGCAGTCAGTTGTCATTCTTCTTGGCACAGTGTGCGCCGTGGTCAGCCAGGCGGAGGTACCGCGCAGGTAGAGCTTGACGACGCCGGTGCCCTTGCACTCGTCGATGGCAGCCTTGAGGTGGCTCGTCTTCTTGATGCGGATCTTGTCGCCGTCGAGGTCCTTGTAGTGGACGATCATCTTGGCGCCGTACTCCTTGCGCAGCTTGGACTTGAGCTGGGCGTAGGAGACGTTGGCCGAGAGGTGGAGCACCGAGATGTCGTCGCCGACGTAGCACTTGAAGTTGACCTTGCCGCTCGACTCGCTGCCGCCCTTGGTCGAGGCCGACGACTTGCCGCCACTGCTCGCCGAGCCGCACGCAGATGAGCCGCCGCCGGTGCGGGTGAAGCCCGACGTGGAGCCCTCCGAGCTGCCGTCGTCCGTGTTGGTGGCGTAGGCGCCATCGAGGCCGTGCTTAAGCATCTTGATGTGCGAAATGAGCTTCTTGCGGTGGCCCATCTTGGTGACGTGGAGCTCAAGCAGATCATCGACGTCGAGTTCGATCAGCTCCGAACCGCTCACCGATTGCTTCGTGAATTCGGCCCTGTGCTCGCTCAGGTGAATGTAGTCCAGCCAGGCTCCCACATCGTCCACGGTCCATTTGGCCGGATCTGCGTCCGTTCCGGAAGATTTAAAAAATGGCTTAATAAAAATAAATAAAATAAAAAATGCAAGCACCATAAACGGAAATGCCCTATCGTTCACCACTTCACGGCCCATGCACTTGCAAGCCACCACGCTCCCCTTCCGAGGATTCATCTCTCAAGCCAGGGAACGCTCCTTTGGGGAACACGGACATAAAGTGGCGCCACTTGGTACCAATTTTACGCAGCCTGGCGGCGGGGTCCATGCTTCTCCGGAGGGTAGATAGCGTTCGTGGGTGATGGTTGAGTTGGGTTGAGCACGAACAAGAGAGAGGAACACCCGTCCCCGTTCGCGTTGCTTGCACAGGCGACAACGTCGCCGGCGAGCGCTTTTTGTTCGGTAGAGCCGAAACTCCAGCAGTTTTCATTCCGATTTCACGATCCTTTCTCACGCCTTCTCCAATCAGATGATGATTACGTGGAGATGAAGGGCTGCCAGGTGAATAAATAGGTTGCCGCCTTGTTGCGCAGCACGACGCACTGCGTGGCGGAGGACAAAGTACAACACGACCATGTGGCGGGGTTGGCGCGTTTGCCTAAAAGGGGTTGACCTTCTGGGCGGTGCGCACGAGGAAGCCGGGGTAGTAGGCCGGCGCGAGTCGTCGCCACTTGTGCTCGGCTCTGCGCAGCTGCTCCTCGGCGGTCGCCAAAACCTTCGCGGCTACGCCCTCTTGGCTTGGTGTGGCTGACTCCTGCTCCTCTTCGCTGGCGCTGTCCTGTTCTTGGTCCTGCCCTTGGACCAGCTCAGCGATGCCGATGTCCGTGATGGCCTTGACGATGTCGTTCAGCATGACGTTCTCGCCCAAGAAGATGTCCTCCATAATGCAATCTGGTCGATGCACAGCGTTAGGCAAGCCAGCCTGAAAGGGGTGGGGCGTGATGTCACGCGTAAGCCAAGTTGTGCTCATACCCGTGTGGGTCTTGCCCAGGTGAAGCTTCACGTCCACCTTGACGCCGATCTCCTCGAGGGCCTTGCCAAACTCCTCGGAGGCCTTGGACGGCATTGTGACGTCGGCCGTGCCGTGCACCAAGACGGTAGGCGGGAAGGGCAGGACGATGCTGCCACTGGCGTCAACAAGCTTGTACTTCTTGCAGAGATCCTGAACAATCCTCGTTGGCGAATACCTGGAACCGACCAGAAGAGATGGAGAGCACATGGTGAGTATCGAGGCATTCGGGCTACGATGCGTCCAAGGCAAGGCTTGATATAGGCGCGCACCTCGAAAGCTCGCCTTGAAAGATGGAGTAGAGCAGATAGTTGGGGAGACCGCGGCTGTGCAGGTACCTAAAACAAAAGGAAAAACACAATAAACAGAGTTGAGGAGCCGTTCTGTGTGCACCGACGCCTGGGACGTGCCAACGTACCCTACGTAGCCAGCCAGATCGTAGGGTCCGCTGACGCCAATGTATTTCTTGATCTGCTTGGTGCTCCACTTGGCCTTGCCGGTGCCGTTTTCGATCTCTTCGGCGTTGACCTCACGGCGTTCGCGCATGGGCTTGAGGTCGTCGCCCCGGCTTTCGGCCTCCGACTGCCTGCGCTGGGCTTCGCTTTCGCCTCTCAGCTTGGCCTCGAGCTCTTCGGTGGCCTTGCGCACGAGAACGAACGACGACAAATGCGCACCCGCGGATTGACCCACAACAGTGACGTTCTCCGGATCACCTATGGCCAACAGAAAGCATATCAGAACAGACGTGACAACTACGCACTGCGAAGGGCAGACGAGACAATGTTGATCGCATTACCTCCGTAAAGTTCGATGTTTTGGACGACCCAGGCGATCGCACGCTCCACGTCCTCGGCCATCTCGTTGCCGTAGCCCTAGCCATGGGTGAGGTGAACGATCGGAAGGTGAGCGCAAGGCCAGAACGAGGCCCACTAAACGCAGTGCGGTTCGCCGTACCTGGGGGAAGTTGCGATAGTCGGGCGTGACGTAGAGAATGCCCTCCTCCATAAAGGCATCAGAGAAAAGGCCACTCCAGCCCTTGTAGCCGATGGTCCTGTGAAAGTCGAACAAAAAAAAAACGACGGTTAAAATTTTAAAAAAAAATATTATAAATATAAATATGATTAATTGTAGGAATAGAGCACCATGCTCCACCGGTGAAGAAGATGGCGACCGGGTAGCGCGATCCCTTCCTGCGGCCGTGTTGGTAGGGCGGCACGTAGATGTCGAGAAAATTCCTCGCATGGGGGCCGTATCGTACGTCACGAATGATGTTGGGCGATTTGAAGTAGCGATAGGCCATGGTGAGCAGAGCGGGCGAGAGGAGGAGCACGAAGGCGCTCAGTCGCGCGACTCGAACTATCCATTTGTAGGAACCCATGAGGAATCGAAGCAGAAGGAAGGCCAATTTCGTCAGCAGCCAGGCTTCCTCAGTGACCTCTTTGACGCCGTACTGAGGCTGTGCTGCTGCGGCCATCTCCTGCAGCTGTTTGATGCGAGCGACATCGATCACTTCCTTCTCTTCTCTAGTCGACTTGGCTTTTGTGTTCCTTCTTTGATACATTTTTGTCTCCGCTGTGCGTGGATGATGTGATTCCAAGCCGGTTTTCTGATCAAATGAAGGAGTAGTTCTCGCTCTACAAGGTCGGAGGACACGCGGGCACTTGCAGAAGGCGAAAGGATGCGAGAATGGGAGCTGGCCCGAGGCACCAGATCTCGTTGTGGCTGACCGACACCAGCCTGGCTCGTCGCGAAAAAGAACGCAAAATTAGTGTGCAATTATCAACGGCTCCGGTTCTCCGCAATTTCAGATTTGCCATGTTTAGCATTCCATATTTTTATATTTTTCTTTTCCATTTTCTCTTCAAATATCAAAGAAATAGCACGAGAAAAGAGCCGCTTTTATCAAGCACAGGGTTGGCTTGGGAATAGGCAACCTCCCTCTTCTACGCAGTGCAGCTGCTCCCCTCTGCATAGTTTTATCTTCCTCCCTCTTTAGAAAAACCTTGCGTCACTCTTCTGTGCAAAGATGGAAAACACATTGATGACAACTGCGAGCTCGGGACCCGGCATCGGGTTCCCGCAAGTGTCCTACCTCAAGGAGCTGCAGCAGAGGTCCGACCTGCGCGAGACGTCGTTCGCCATCGACTTCCCGCTCCTGACCGACCCCGAGGTGCGCCGGCTGAGCGGCAACAAGGGCAGCCCCTTCGGGCAAGCCATCCACAAGCGCATGTTCTGGGACGCTGCCAACAACAAGCTTCTTGTACGTGCCCTCGCCCTTGGGCTTTCGTGCTTGTGTTGGGCGTAGCTTCCTTCTTGGGCGTGCTGACGGTGATCGCGGTCACTTGCCCGCCTCCTCTCGCAGGGTGTTATCTATTTTTCCTACGAGTGCGAAGGGCCGGTCGGTGCAGTGCACGGCGGAGCGATCGCCACCGCGCTGGACAGCGTGCTGGGCTACTACTCCATGTTGTACGTTGTGCACACCCTTCGGGAAGAGCACCGACTAATGCCACCACACACGCTGACCACCGGCACTAACCCGACGTGACTCGGTGCCTGGCGCAGCTTGCTCGGCTGGGGCTGCTTCACGCTTAACCTGAACGTGGACTACCACAAGTTCATCCCGCTAGGTTCGACCGTGCGGTTTGAGTGCTCGCTCGACCGTATCGAGGGCAAGAAGGCCTTCATCGAGGCCAAGCTCATGCATCTGGTCGATGACGTCGTGCACTCCAAGGCCAAGGTACGCTTGCTCTTGGCGCGACTACTCGTCGAGTCCCAGAGGGCCGCACTTCTTCCGCTCACCCGAGCCCACCCCGCAGGCGCTCTTCTACAAATCGAAGCCGCTGCCCACCTACGATCAGGCCATGCAGATGTTCGGCCGCGGGAGCAACACCACCAAGGAGCAGCTCATCGAACAGCTCCAGCGGCGAAGGCGCGAGTCGCGGGAGAAGCGAAAGCGCGCCGAGGAGGAGCTCAAGCAGCAGAAGGCCGCCGCGGCCGCCGCCAATGGCCGCGTCGAAGCCAAGCTGTAGGTGGTGTGCCGTCGACGAGAGTTGCAATGTAGGGTATGTGTGGACAGAAGGGCGTTCAAGGAATGGGCCAAGCACGGGTGATTAGGCGACTGGCCACAATTATATTTATTTATTTTTATTAACATATCAATTAATTTATATTCTTGGCCAAGACGAACACATCCACGCAACACGTCCGCTTGGATTTTGAAGTAAGGTGTGAGAGAATGACAGACCTGCCCTCCGTCGCGGGTGGCGCCTCTTCTTCTTCGGTCCTCGGCGATTTGACGCCGTCGCCGCCCCCGGCCGGCACGCGGTCATCGTTTTCGTTCCTGCGGCAGTCAGCCAAAACGCACGTTGGAGGCGACCACAAGGAGCGCAAGGGCTCCTCCTCGATGAAGAAGGACAAGAAGGAAAAGAAGGAGAAGGGCGGCAAGGACAGGGAGAAGGACAAGGAGCGAGAAAAGGAGAAGGAGAAGGAAAAGGAGAAGGATCTGAAGGAGAAACCGTTCGTGCAGATGAAAGGGGTGCTCGAGCACCAGGCCACTGCCTCGGGGCGTGTGGGCGGCGGCGGGCCGTTCGAGGGCGAGCAGCTGAGCGGGTTGTACCCCGAAATCCACCGGCTCGTAGAGGAGCTCAAATGGAAGATGGATTCCACCCTCTTCTCCCTCCACAAGCAGCACCGAGTGCGCACCCCACACCCCGCTCCATCCTCATTTTATTCTAAATGACTGTATTATTTTTATTACTTGTATTGCCCTTTGATTATTTGTCTATTTTTTATTTTTTTTTATTTGTGATTTATTATTAACATAAGAGAATAAATAAATAAAAAAAGAATAACACTTCGTGCCCTTGATGGACGCACAGTTATTGGAGGCGCAGCATCCCAAGGTGGCAGCGTTCGACGATCCGGTGAAGCTCAACATCGGCGGTGTCAAGTACGTCCTGGTCACTCCCCGGCCGTTCTTCCTTCCTTTCGCTAATCGTGTGTTGCTGATCTTCGATCGGTGCAGATACGAGACGTCACTCTCACTGTTGCAGAAGTTCCCACACTCCATGCTGGGCTGCATGTTCAGGTACTGTACCGCTCTTCTTGCCAGGGTCCGCACGCCCTGGGCGGATCACTGCTATCTGGTCGACTCTACATGGAGTAGCCGCTGATGTTCGTGCTGCGTTGTGTTCACCCTGGGCAGCGGGCGCTGGGAGATGCAAAAGGCCAAGGACGGGCACTACTTCATCGACAGAGACGGCGTCCTCTTCCGGTATGCCTTTTACAGCACAACGACTCTCTATTTCTCTCCCTCTCCACATCTTTGTGTCTATAGAGGCTACTTCTTTGTTGAGAGAATGCTGTCACTGACTTGTGTTGCTCACTCGTTGTTCAGGCACATTTTGAACTATTTGCGCAACGGCTGCGTGGTGGGTGTGGACACCAACCCGTCCCTTCGCGACGAGCTCCTGCTGGTAAGGCTACGACCTCGACAGCGCTGAGACTCTTGGAGGGGGGGGGTAAGGCTGAAAAAGAGGGCAACCTGAGGTCTCACACGCCTCATCCAACCAGGAAGCCAAGTACTTCCAGCTTTCGGACATGGTCGACCAGCTCAAGGGGAAGAAGCCCGAACGGGTAAGGCACCTATCGGCGCGTGTGTTGTGTTGAGGCGTTAGGTGAGGACTGACCATTCACTCGGTTGTTCCTGTTCCTGTGTTTGTGGTACTCGCAGATACTCTTGTGCGGGAAGATCAACAGCCGCGATTTTGACAAGGAGTGGACCAAGGGGCGAGGCCACTGGTCGATCACCGAAGACGTCGGTGATGACGACCGAGGCTCCGAGCTCGAAGACGAAAGCTCCAGCGAGCGGGACAGCGAAAGAGAAGGTACGATGCTCTCCCCTCTCCCCCCCCCCTCCAACAACGTGATCGCGTTGGATTGACGGGGTCGGTGGCGCATGGTTCAGACAGCGGCGAGCGATCGCGTCGCAAGAACAAGAAGGGAGGGAACAAAAAGAAGAAGGACGTCAAGGCGGACGAAGAGATTGAGTTCATGCTCGTACAGAGCGGCACGGCGCGAAACGCCATGGAGATCATCGTTGGCAATCCCGAGTGGAGCGACTACATCATCGAAGCCGACCTCAGGAACGTCGGCGGCCGGTACCTCACCACTGCCGCCCGCGCCTTCGTCCGCGTCTTTGCTCACTGCCCCTGGGGGACTGTCCAGGTCATGGGGACATCCTGGCGTGATATTCCACGCACAGGATGTCAACAACTACGAGGTGATCTACTTCCGGCCACACTCGTTCCACTCTGGTATCACTCCAGCCTCTTGTCCACTTCACACCCAACACCCAACCGCCCAACGCACTCCGCGCCGTCGGCGATTCCCGCTAAACAGATGACGACACTGACATGCCCTGGCCCCTGGTTTCCTGATCTCCACAGGAATTCAACACGGGTTCAAGGCGGACCAGGTAGTGATGTCCACGAGCTCCGCCGCCACTGTCCCTCACGACAGGTACGATATTTGGGCCAGCGCGCGTGTGCCAAAGTTTCGTAGGTGTCGCCCGGGTGTTTTTGTTGTTTCCTCTTCAGCTCGTCGTCTGCTTCTCGCCGCTTCTCAGTTGCCCGCCTTACAACAACTTCACTTTTGAGCTTACACACAGATGCCGGCTGACGTGTGTCTGACATCTCACGGCCTCTCCTCTTCTCCACTCGCAGTTGGTTTCACGTGAAAGTCGTGGTGTGCTCCTCGGAGGGCTTTGGTCGGGTCTACATCGACGACATGCGCAAGCCCTCGCTCGTCTTCGCCCTCAAGTTCAATAATGGCTGCGTGGGCTTCTTCCAGTACGAGCAGAAGGGCTACTTCAAGAACCTGGTGGTCAAGGCCCTCGACGTCGAAAAGGAGGAAGAGGACTAGGTCTGGACCTATCGTCATCATTATGCTACATCTCTGTGCTCGAACATGTTTGACACACAACACATCGCAGGCTGCCTGCCAACCGGGAACACTCCATGGAGGTCGCTCTCTTGCTGGGCTCCGTCTTTTCTTTGGCGAACGGGTGTTTTGTGTGGATTTAGCCTGTCAATCTGGCGACGGTGAGCTTGATCTATTTTCGCCACCGCTTTGTTGGGCAAACGAACTATTTCCGGTGGGGCTGATCAGTCAATTGACACAAGCCCTTATATATATAACTTGGCTCGTTATCCTGTTGCGAGGTGTCCTGAAGACTCCGCGACAGTAGAACGCTTATAGTACAGACCACGTGCTATCTCACACGCGCCGGCCTCGTCACTCGTTGTTGAGGAGGTCGGCAATGTGGAAGGACGACGTCGAGACCTTCGTCTCCCAGATCATGGGGTTGTTGATGTTGGCGCGTCCCTTCTTGTTGCCGCCGGCGCTCGACGAGGCTGAAGAGGAGACCGGGTTGAGGAGCAGGCTCACGGGAACGCTGCCACACACCGTCTCGCGTTTCTTCTGCTCCCTCAGCTTGGTTCGATACCGTAGTCCGCATCTATGTAATGGCAAACCGATGCGTTCGTGTGTCAGAGCTTGCTTGCATGCACGCCACTTGAGCTCTCTTTTGGGCACTCAACAAAAGGGAAGGGTTCGTGTTTGGGAAGAGAGGTGACACGTACGCGTTGCACAGCGTTCCCTTGCCCAGCGGCCCGGCTCGCCACTCAGGCGTAGAGTCCGTGCCGCAGTGCTCGCACCGCTTCCACTCGCTGCCGCCGCCGGCGGTCTGTACCGTGGTTTGTGACAGAGCACGCCAGTAAGTGGGTGTAGTAGAACTTGGGGCGATCGACGCGATTTTGGGGCGCAAAAAAAAAAGGTGCCGGAAACTCGACGCGTACCTCGACTTTGCTTCGCTTGTACCGGGGCGCGTTGAGCTTCCACTTTACCACTTGCCCCGCGGTAGCCACGTTGTGACCTCTCGCGCTGCTGTCGGGTCGTTCGTATGAATGCCCCTGCTCGCCGTAGCAGGCGGTACCTCGCTTCCGCTTGGGCTTGCCAGGTGAAAGGGAAGCCGACTCGTACTTGATCAAGCCCGGCGCCGGCAGCAGGGCTGGGTGGGGGCAGGACACTGTCGTGGTCCACGGATGTGCGTAGAAGAGCGCGGAGGTAGCTCCTGGTCGGCAGCAGTAGTAGTTCGAGGGCGGCGGTGGTGATGGCAACTCGATCAGGTCGGGACTCTGGTGGGGGTCGAACGGAGGTCGCAGCCAGCACGTAAGGTGCGGGCCGAGTGGTAGGCTGTGTTGCGTGTAGAAAGGCGGGCGGGCCATGGGCAAGGGTTGCATCTTTCCTTCTGTGTTTCTTATTCTTCTAGTGGAGTGTGCTTGAACGAGGGTCCGCGTGGGAAACAAACTCAAAGGGGTTGAAGAGGACAGGCAAGAGGTATGTGCTGCGCGTGGGAAGAGAGGAGTGGTGAGGCAGTGGGTGGCTGGGAAGAAGGAGGAATGGCTGGCGCGGGGGCTAAAGAGTTGACGAAGTGTCCACGCTGGCAGCGTATCACTAGCAGAATAGCCGAGCTATTCTCGTGTGCACCACCACCCGGCCGGAGCACGTCGGCGGGAAGGCGACGGTCGCCGTTGAACTGCCCGTCTTAGACCTCTCATCAGCCAATACTCAGGCAGCGGACCTCCATGTAACCCTGTGAACCGAGTAAGTTGGTTACGCGCCAGCACGTGCCACCACACCCAGCACACACGGACCAAGCCAGTAGTGCCACCGCGGCCAGAGCTCGACGGACACGGCCTGATAGTCACTGCTTGCACCAAGCCTCTTTTTCAGCAGCGGGGCAGCGAAACCTGAGTGTTGATGTTTACACGGAGGCGCCAGCAGCCAGGGGCGAGATTACCGTTCCAGCTTTGTGCAACTGCACGCACCCGAACGGAACGAAATAAAAGAGGACCACCACCTTTTAGCCGGCACGAGGCAGTTCGTCACCTAATGTCATCGCTGCATCAGAATGTAACGAATTGGAGCCATCATTGCTGGAATTGTTGATATAAATATTTTTCCCTGTTTTTCCTTTAATCCCACAGAGAAAAAGCAGTGAGAAACAAAAAATCAGCCACGAACTTCAGCTGAAGCGCAAGATGAGCGAGCCAGCACAGATGAAAATGGAAGTAGATGGCCAACCGCCGCCTCCGCCGCCGCCTGATGCTCCTGCGGTGGCAACGACAGCCAGTACGGCAACTCCCGCGGCAGGTGTCGCTTCATTCGCCTCTCCTGGAGCGCAGCCTATGATCGTGAACACCCCGCAAGAAATGGATGAAGAGGAAAAGGAAAGTATTGACGACCTTCTTAATTCGCTTGAGGACTTTGTGCCCGCGGTACGTTCTTTGCCCCCCCCCCTCCCAAATTGCAATTTTAATCTAATTTAAAAAATTTGAACGCTGTATGTTTCGTTGCTCAGATTCCAGACGAAGTAGTGAACTACTACCTCACGAAGACCGGATTCATGTGCAGTGACGAGAAGATGTACGATCTTGCTTGGCTTCTGTCATTCCTTCCTCTATTTAATGGCCTTCTGTGTGGCAGCCGTCGATTGGTGTCGCTCGCTGCGCAGAAGTTTGTGGCGGACATCGCTGAGGACGCTCTTCAATACTGCAAGATAAGGCAACAGAGCCCCGCTAACCGCGACAAGCACCGCGGCAAGGTGCGTTATCGTTTGTAGATCCACAGCGCATCGTGTGCAGCATGTGTTTGGGGTTGCTGTTGTCGCATCACACTAACTAGTGGTCCTTGCCTTGCCTTGCCTTGCCTGCTGTTTCCGGGCTACATTCATCAGGAGGTACAGACTTCTATCTCTTTGCTTTGGACAGCACACTCGCTGCAGCTTCTGGGCTCACTGTAAGGTCTCTGGCTAGGGTCAACGTTTGGTGCTGACGATGGACGACCTGTCGCAGTCGCTCAAGGAGTATGGCATCACCGTCAAGAAGGTGTGTGCCGACCCGGGTCCCTCGCAAGCTCTTACGTGTTGTTCGTTCTCTCACTCTCGCTCGCCACACAGCCCGAATACTTTGTGGACCGGAGCGCGGCTGCAGCGGGCGCTACGCTCTCCGCGTCCACCTCGTCGGCCACCACCTCGGCGTCGGGTCCCGACAAAAAGAAAAAGCGAACCAAGTGAAGGTGGTGTCCTCCCACGACCGCCGGTGTACAGCAGCAAAAAAAAAAAAAAAACGAAAACCAAAAAATTCCTCGCACAATTCTAAGAAAACATTTATCTAAAATATGTTTTAAATTAAATAAACGGCCAACTACAACAGCAGAAAAACAAGAAGAGATGAAGCAACAAGCCAAGCTCACGACCTTTCTCCGCACGGCCGCGTCACCCCTCCGAAACAAGACGGCTGCTTGCTCGCCAAATCGCTTGGCGTCCACGAAGAGCACAGAAGAAGGCATCCCCTGGCCGGAAATCGACCTCACCGGCGATCCAAGTTCCCCATCTTCCACGTCAACAACGGCAACCACCTCCACCTCCACCTCGCCTTATACTCCCCTCAAGCGAAAGCCAGACAGCAGCACATCCTCTGCCGGCACCCGAAAAATCGAATTGCAGCTGCCCTCGCCCAAACGAGCCAAGAAGGAGGCAGTGCCCCTTCTCGAAGCGAAGCAGCCCGATTCGCTGGAGGACATCGAAGAATTCGAGGAGGTGCCAGAGAAGATGAAGGAACCCCTGCCCGACTTTACCGATGAAGAGCTCATCGCCATCAGCGAGCAGATTGAACGGGAAAAGAGCGCAGGCACGCCGAGCAAAGCCTGCACAACCAGCTCGTACTCCTCCTCTTCCTCTTCCTCTTCGCCCTCGCCGCAGCATCCGTTCTTTGCGCGTGGCGGGCGGGGCAAGCGGTGGGGCAAGGAGTTCTACGAGCACGACTGCGAGACGTTGGCCAAGATGCTCCTCGGCCAGGTCCTCGTCCGCGTCACCAGCGACAAGCAGCGGTACAGGGAGCCCTCCGTCCCCTGTGCAGCGTGAAGTGGCATCCACACACACCGGTCTGTGTTGTTGACCTGATGGCCGTGTGGTGTTTGTCACACAGGCTGGCCGGGCGGATTGTGGAGACGGAGGCCTACCTCGGCGGGGAGGACAAGGGCGCACACTCCTACGGCGGCAAGATCACGAACAAGAACAAGAGGTACGTCCACCACTCACTGGAGATCCCTTCTCTGATGTGCTGTGCTGTGCTGTGCCCGAGTGGTGGGAGCTCACCGAGCGCTTCTTCTTTGGTGCCTCTCCGCCTCAATCACGTGCAGCATGTTCGAGCCACCAGGCACGGCCTACATATACAAGTACGCTCCTACCACTTTCGCCGGGTTTGCGAGTGTTTTGGCGGACGGTGTTGCTTAAACAACCAACAACCAACAACAACAGGATCTACGTGACCAACTTCTGCTTCAACGTCTCCTCGGTGGGTGCGGGTGCCGCCGTGCTGGTCCGAGCGTTGGAACCGGTGGAGGGGCTGGCCCGCATGCGCACCAACCGCATGGCGGGCAAGATCTCGGGCGCGCCCGTACGGGACGTGGACCTCACCAGCGGTCCGGGCAAGACTTGCCAGGCGTTGGAGCTCAACCTGGCCGAAGACGGGCTCGACCTCGTCACCTCCGAGGTGTGCCCTCCTCTCTCCTACCCACCTCACCTCTAGCCCGGGTACTCTGAAAAGCTGACACGTCGTGCGTGCGTGTGTCGTGCGCAGGAGCTGTGGATCGAAGAGGGGAAGAAGATCGACGAGCGGAACATCGTGGCCGGTCCGCGCATCAACATCGACTACGCCGAGGAGTGGAAGGGTAATCGTTCTCTTCTTCTTTTTCTTCCTGCGGTCGACGTTGACGGCGCGCTTACTGTGACTCTCCCCATGGATCAGACAAGCCGCTCCGGTTCCACGTGAAAGGAAACCCACACGTCAGCAAGCCCGCCTTCTCCAACAACAAGAGTCCCTTCCGTGGCGGCAAGAAGGTGTAGAGCTCGAACACTTCTCGTGCTCTGAGCACATCAACTCCGCTTCTTCTTTGCTGGCGCGAGGGAAATAAATATTATTATTAGAAAAGATGGAGCGAGAGGGCAGTGAGAGGGTGCTGGTGCTGCGGTGCGGGCGGTTGTTTGATGGACGGCGTATGTGGGTGCGAGACACGCAGCAGCCGGACGAGTGCGTCGTGGTGGTCATCCGTGGCGAGCTCATTTCCCAGGTGTGCCACAAGAGCGCATGACACGCCTCCAGCTTACTACTCACTTTGGGGG
>CACVKS010000179.1:0-23600 GCA_902749335.1 Acanthamoeba triangularis
TCACCAGCGCTTCCTTGCACGCGCTGTACAGACGGGCGCAGTAGTCCGGACACAGCTCGAGTTCCACGTCCTCGACACCACTATTTCTTCGGTCGGGCTTGCCGTCCGACAGGGGCGGCCATATGCGTGCTCGCCCCTTCATGTCGGCCGCGCACGGCAGGCACCGGAGCTGGTTCAGGTTTGTCTGGCAGTCCTTGCCCTCGACACTCTCGGGCACGCGCAGATTTACCTCCAGTTGCTTGCTGATGTAGTCCTGCCGCCCCGCTACCTTCGCCAGATAGGCAGGAGAACAGCACGAGGCGCTCGTAACACCACACGCGTTGTCGAACGAGCTCGCATTAACCTGCCGTGACCATGTGCGTTAAGCCGTGCCACAGCGGAAGAAAATGCTTTGGGGGGGGGGGCACGAACACGCTGAGGCTGGGAGTAGAGGTCCGAGTCGCCGTCGAAAGAGGTGGCATGAAACGGGCACAAGGGGCTGAGCTGCGGTGGCACGGCACTTGAGCATGCGCACAGGGAGCTGAGCAGCACTGCCCAGGCGAGCAAGGCTGAGGGGAGGCGAGAGGCCGACCTCGTCCTGTACTTGTCCCGCATGGCATGTACGTTACAGTTCTCCAGTGGAGAACTGGAGAAACTGGTCTGCCAAGAGACCCGCCCTAAAAGGGAAACGTGAAAAATTTTGAAACGGCTCCAAACGCAAACGAAATAAAAAACGAAACGCGAAACAAAGTAAAGACGGAAATAGAAACTGTTAGTTGTCCGGCCTTTGCTTTTGTACACCACACTCCACTCCCGACGCTGAGCAGCTCTACGGCTGGATGACGGCTTCAAGGCGCTTGTCCTCCAGGTCCTTGACGAACTCCGTGATCGGAGCCGGGCTCACCTGCGCCTCGGTGAGGGCTGAATTTAGCGCGTTGATGTAAGTTAAAGAGTTCATCAAATGGACTGCCACTTGATAGATGGATGGAAAGGACCACTCTTAGGGCATCCAGCGCACCTTTCTTGTACTCGTCATAGTCTTTGGCGATGGTGGGATACTTGGACAGCCGCTCAAGGCGCTGAGGGCTCTTGAGCGTGGGCTGAGGCGAGAGATCGTCGTAAGTCGCGGGAGCAATGCAAACGCGTCGGATGAGGCGTGAGTCTGCTTCGCTTGGCGGGAGTGGGTGTGTGGGCAAGTGTAGAAAGTACCATGGAGACCCACTTCGTGCCGGGCGGTTCCTCTTCTTCAAGTGGCGTGTCATCAATGTCGGCAAAGTACTCGCTTAGCGCCTCCACCTCTTGCTCGACCTTGGCCTGCAACCGATTGATTCAAGCGATCGCAGAGAGCAGCGCGAGAGTCAGCGGATTCGCCTGCCAGTGCACAGGGTACACAACAGGGAGGGAGTGGCGCACGCTGATCGCGTTCTCGTCAGCTTTCACCTTTTTGGGAGACGTCTTCTTGGGCGACTTGGCGTTGGTGCCGCCGGTCTTTCGCTTCTTCGTCTGCACACCCCGATCCCCGAAGTCCTCGTCCATTTCGTCGCTGTCTGCCTCTGCCTCCTCTTCATCGCTTTCCTTCTTCGCCTTGCCGCTCTTCTTCCTCTTTGCGCCGGCTTTCTTTCCCTTGTTCGTCTTCGCTTTTGGCTTGCTCTGCTTCTTTCGGCTGCGGCGTTCATCATCCTCCTCTTCCTCGTCTTCTTCTTCGCGCTTGGCTGCGAGCCTCCCTCGGGTCTTCTTCGCGCCGGCCTTGGCTGGGTCGAAGCGCCTGGTGGGAGGCGGCTTGCGAGGCGATCTTCGAGGTGTCTCGCCAGCGCCAGCATCGTCATCTTCAGATGAAGGAGCCGTCACGGTCAAGACGGGGGCAGCGGGAAGGGAGGTGCCCCTCCTCTTGCGCTTGGCGATTCGCTTCGGTTTGGGTGCGGCATCTTCGGCATTCTTCTCCTCCTCTTCGGAATCACTGCCAAATTGAAGCTTCCTCTTGGGGCTCACGCTCTTTCCTCGCTTTCGCAGCTGATGGACTCCCCCCTTGGGGTTGCTGGGCTCAGGCGTGTCAAATGCTGCGGCAGGCTTGGTCTTGGCCTGAGCAGTCGTCGTCACTGGTACGATCTTCGCCGAGGGTGCCGCAGCCTCCCCAACTTCCTCCTCTTCCTCGCTGCTGTGCTCCTTGGGGTTGCCAAAGATGGCCCCCAGGTCATCGTCGGCGTTCATTCTTTGTTGTCAAATGTAATACCTCGTAGCCGTTGGTCACGAGGGAAAAGAAAAGAAAATGCCATTCATGGTGCAGAAATTGACATGGAGCAGCCGACCAACGCTGAAGGGGCGGGCCAGCACAAGCAAGACCTCGAGGTGGTGCCGGACCTCGAGGAAGCCCTCCAGCACTTCGCCCACCTGGTCGAGGCCTACTACGATTCAACAGCCCCCAGCTCTTCTGGAGCAAAGAAGGAAGATGAGCCGCACGCCCTGTTGCAGGCGGTCTTGGACGCCTATGAGCAGTGCAAGGGCACGGTCGGAGGGGTGGTCGTGGTGGGTGCCGCGGCAGCAGGGCAGAGTGCGCGGGAGCACCTGCAGCGGATCGGGTTTGTGTCGCATACCAGCCCCGAGGGCAAGAGCATGCGGCTGGTCTACCACGAGCACCTGGCGGCATACGAAAGCGCCAAGAGCCGCGCGCGGAGCGAGTATCACGCCAAGCGAGCACAGCAACACGAGGCCGACTTCATGGGACAGCTCGCTGGCATCTTCGACATGCGCCACATCGTTCGCAACGACGACAATCCACACGAGGCCCTGTTCTTCCCCGAAGAAGAGGACGACGGGGAAGAACACCACCGGACTTCGTCGTCGTTGCCGCAAGCAAAGGCCTCCGTCGCAGCGTTTGTACAAAAGTATCACAAGGTCAGTCAGCCACTTACTCCTTCATTTTCCTTCATTTTCTGATCGTTCGGGCCATTCGCGGCGTGCAGGTGGTGGGCACGACGCCCTTCCTGAAGGGACTGCGACGAATCCTGGAGCAGCAGGTGGGACAGACAGTAGCGTTGCAATGGACGCTTGCCATCAGCGTGTTCACGGAGAGTGGCGGGCCGACATTCCTCTTCGAGGCACTTACGCTCATGCACGTCCTTCGATTTCGGCCGTTGAAGCTCGTTCACATTGACGGTTCTCATCAACACCATTGCCAGTGACAGTCCCCATCAGTGTGTGTTGAGCTGGCCCAAACTGACCGCCACTCACCATCAACAGATGGAGTGGTGAATGTGATCTGGCGAATGTGCGCTGACTTGAGCGACAAGGACATCACCAGTCTTCTGCGCGCTGGCTTGACCAACAACAGCCTGAAGAAGATGCCCGGTTCACCAACGGGCACCGTCGCCGTTAGCGACGTGCAGCGAAGGCCACACCCAGCCTCATCCGGCGGAGGAGAGGCGCCCCCAGCTCAGGGGCTCAAGATGCTACTTCGCAAGATGAAGATATCCTCGTAGTCCGGCTCACTTTCCGTGAGAACCAGGATGATGCTATCCGGTGCGCCAGGTAGCCCAAGGATAGAATACTCAAGGGATCGCTCCTCCCGTTCGGCCCCTTTACCTTAGGAGTCTTGAGGAGGCGAAGCGGGAGAGGCGAGAAATGTGAAGTAGACGGAAAAGCGAAGTGAATTCTGGCGGTGTTTGCTGAGAAAGGCCAACGCACATCGCCACGGCGGGTCGACAATAGAAAAGCGCTTCTGGATCGCTTCTCTTTTACTGCCAGAACAACCACCCGACAAAGCATCAACTGCCCATATCCTCCCCTAACAACCTCCTCAACCCCCCCATCAACAACTACACAATGGAAACGGTATGTCGCGACGATTATTGAGGCATCAATTTCGCGATGAAGATATCCTCTAACATCTTTGTCTCATATGTTTTTCTTCTGTCGGCAGCCCAACACCCAGGTTTACGTCACCAACATTTCGCCCAGCGCGAGCGAGAAGACCGTCACCGATTTCTTCTCCTTCTGCGGCAAGATTAACTCCATGACCCTGCGCACGTACGTCTTCGTGAATTGTCGACTGCATTGATTTTCGCTTGCACTTTCGCGTGTCTCTCATCTCTTTGATTCCTCTTCAGGCTTGAGGGTGGCGCTAAGGAAGCCGTCATCGAGTTCCAGACTGATGCCGCCGCCAAGACCGCCCTTTTGCTCACCAACGCCTTGATCGTGGACAGGTACGCGCAGACTTGGTGATAAAAATATACAGAAAAAAGAACATTGGGATAGTGACGGTTCCCTTGTCTGGTTTTGTGTTCTCCACAGGCCCATCACCGTTGCCCAGTACACTGGTGCGCCCCTCCAGAAGATCAGCGAGGAGAAGGTCGAGCACGAGACCAAGGTCTCCGGCGACCAGATCAAGCACCAGGAGCACAGCGTGCCCGACCAGCAGCGGGTACCATCTAGCACGGCGCCTCGTGTGCGTGACATTCCCTTTAAGAGGATTGAGTAGCGCTCGTGCTGACGCTTGTCCTTTACAGTCTCAGACGTCTGTCATTGCGTCCATGATTGCTGCCGGCTATAGCATGGGTGCTGACGCTGTCGACAAGGCCCGTGCTTATGATGGTAAGAAGCGCTTTCGCATGGCCCTTCAGCTGATGGTGTAGTAGACTCATTTTTTGTGTGTATTCACCACCGCAGAGCAACAGGGCATCACGCAGACCATTCACGCCCAGACCGAGGCCCTGAAGGCCAAGGCTCAGCAGATCAACGAGCAGTACAAGATCGGCGAGACCGCGTCGGCTTGGGGTAGCGCCGCCTACGGTTGGTGGTCTGGTGTCGATCAGGCCCTGGGCATCTCTCAGACGGCCACCGCCATCAAGCAGAGCAGCGCTGCTGCTGCCCGAGCGGTACCTCCTACAATCTTCATTCTTCGACTCGACCCCATGGTGGCTCACAACTGGCTTGCTTCCCCCCCCCCCCGCAATAACAGATCAGCGAGAGCGAGGCGGCCCAGGCTGCCGGTGAGACGCTGGAGGTCGCCAAGGAGGCTATCGTCGGTGCTGCCGGTGCCGTCAAGACCAGCACGACCCGCTTCATCGATGAGCAGCCCGCGCTCAAGGCCGCCTCCACCAAGATCCAGGAGACCACCAGCGCCGTGAGCAGCGAGGTCAAGGGCGTGGCCGACGAGACGACGCGACTCATCCGCGAGAGGGACCAGGCCAAGAAGGCCGGTCCGTTCGATGGCATCGACGAGCAGCGACCCGCCGCGACGGAGGCCCAGCCTGAGTCGTCGGAGGCACCTGCCCCGGCCAAGCCCCAGGACACCGTCTCCCTCTAAGCTCTCAAGCTCGCTTTGAACGCCCGAGTCACCTCTATCCACTTTCACCTTCTTGTTTATAGTCTACCTCCTTTCTGCTCAAACGCAACCAACAAAGAGGATCGCCCCGCTTTCCGCTACACGCACCTCTTCCTCGAATATTTTCTTCTGGCGATCAGTTGGCCATTTCTTGGCGGATGCAATGGAGATCCAGGACGAAGGAGGCCAGTCGGCGCATCAGCCCCAAGAGCTATTCCTGATGCAGGAAACAGAAGATACCAAGACCTGGCTGTGCGCCCTCCCCACTTTCACAAATTTAATACGTTAATCTCATTGATGTGCTCATCTTCGATTTTAGAGATGACACGCACCTCAAGTGCAACACTTGTAAGCTATGGAAGCCCAAGAGTACTATCCCAGTGATGCCCAGCAATGCTTGCTTCCCATTAAGATTAACGGCAACCTCTCCTCTAGGCGATGTGGTGGTCACCAGAGATCTGCCATTAGCTGGGGATTGGTGCTACGCCTTCAAGTGCAGCGAATGCACGGGTGGCACAGAAACGTTTGAGTTTCTGCCTCGCAGTTGGTCCGTCATCGCTTGCGCTGTTGCCTGCGTTTCTCTGCATCAGATCTCACACACCTCAATCTCTGAAGGATGGACATTGTACAGATTGTCATCTATAACCTTCGTTTGCGGCGGGAGGACGAGCTGTTGGCCGAAGGGAAGGAGGTGGACAAGGAAAAGATGTTCTTTCGGTTCAAGGAGGACATATGCTACTTCATCGACAAGAACTGGGGCCGTGTCTGCTTTGGCAAGTCTCGTACGTTCTTCCCTTTCCCTTTGTTCTGTACACTCCAGTCTCCCTCCCGTCGTGCCCGCTGGCTCTTTACCTACCTTAGTCTCACTGTGCTTTTGAATGCGATCAGGCACGGTAACGTGGAACAACACCATCGGCAGCTCGCTGTCATCACACCCTGAGCTGTTCGTGTCCGGCTACAATTACTACAAGCAGTCGGGCTTCTGGTCCACTGTTAGCCCCAACAACCCAACCATTGGTGCTGGTGCGTGTCCCTTCCCTCCCACATGGGCCAGATCTTCGCCGCTTGAGACCTAAACAACAGTTTGCCGTGCCCCAGGCGGAGTGAGTGTGGATCGATCGAAGCGGCTCAAGGAGAGAAAGCCTACCGACTCTACAAAGGAACGCAAGCCCTCGTTGAAGAAGAAGCGGCGGCCAACCGAGGTCAACCCCTGGGTCGACAAGAGGGCAAAGGCCAAACCCAAGAAGAAAAAGAACAAGATACCCAAGGCCGCTCCGCCGGTCTTCTTCGCCGGACCTTTGTTTTATGGTACGAGCTCACGCCTCGACGATCGTTGCTGCCGCTCCCCCTCGATCCTCACCCCAAGGCCTGTCGCTACACAGAACCCGATGGCAAATATCGAAAGATGTGTATGGCCAAGGAAAACTCGGCGAGGCAGGCGAAGATCGGAGCTGACCTGCTCACCGTGGAGAACGAGAAGGTTCTGCCCAGAACGCCTTTCCTAAGTGAGACCCGTGCTTACTTTTTGGTGCTGTCATCCGATCCAATGCAGGGATATAGGATGGTGCGCGCGGCCTATGGAGCTCATGAGGGCTGCTGGTTCTTTGAGGTGGTCATCAACCAGCACACGGGCAACACACGGTGCGTGGGACGGCCTAGGGCACCATGGTGGCTCGATTTCCCTTTCCATGTGTGTTGGTGTTAATGGAGAACATTGTGCGTCAGACTTGGATGGTCGACAGAGAAGGGAGACCTGCAGGCTCCTGTGGGGTATGATGGCTTCAGCTTCGCCTACCGCGATAAGGAAGGAACCATTTTCCACCAGTCCCGAGGGCGCACGCACCTGGAACCTTACGGTACCTTTCCTCTCGTCGCATCAGGCCTGTGCACCTCCTCCTTGTGTGTCGGCTAATCGGCGTTGGTGTGCCTCGAAAGGGCCGGGTGATGTCATTGGGTTCTACATTCGGCTGCCACCAATCGGCGAGCAGGAACCAGGTACCACTCGCCACATGCCTTCAGTTGGGCTAACGCGGGGGTACTCACGGAACCTCTGCATGGCTTCCAGTCGAGAGCGCGATTAAACCAGAACCGACTACGTCCGCACCGCCACCGCCAGCTGCTCCGACTTCAGTACCGGAGGCCAGCAATTCGGGCACTGCTGCTGCTGGCGGTGCCGCGAGCCCTGCCAAGCCCAACGCCGGTGCCGACTCCGCGATGGTGGGTCCGGGCGATACGTCGCCGCGCGGGACTGCTCCCGTTCCTGGCCCGGAGGAGCCACCCAAACCCGGTCCGCCGCTTCGGCACACGGAAATTCGGTTCTACAAGAACGGGAGGTCGCAGGGGCCGGTCTTTGTCGATATGCTCCCCGCTGGTACGCTAGCTCCCCTACCCGCGCTCACCATCACATGTAGCAACAAACCCTTAAGGCGCCTTCTGGGAATCGCACACGTGCAGGCACCTACTACCCGGCGGCGTCCATGTACAACTCGGCTTCGGTGACGTTCAACTTCGGACCCGACTTTAAGTACCCGCCGATGGACGTGGGCACATTCATGCCGTGCACTCGCCTGGTGCAGGTGTTTGACGAACTTCAGGAAAAGCGCAAGGCCGAAGCGGAGGCCGCCGCCGCCATTGCTGCCGCCAAGGCCGCCGAGGAGGCAGCCCTGGCCGAAGCAGCTGCGCAGCGGAAGGCCGAAGAGATGGACTACTCACCGGCAGGCGCCGCCAGCTCGACCCCTTACGCCCCCTCCGGCCAGCCGACATCGCCGTACCCCTCCACCACATCGTCGTCATCCTACACTTCACCAGCGTCCACCGCGATGGACATTAGCCAGGGCCACGCACCAACTCCGGTGCCACCAGTATCGCAGCCTCCGGCTCCGGAAGCTCTCCCGGGCGGCAACGACGCTGCCGTTTCCTCTGCGGGACTCTCCACGTCGTCGGCCGCAATCTCACTGCTGCTTAATCCAGCCGACGACGAACCCATGGACGTGGACCCCTTCTTCAAGCCGTCCTTCGTATGTCCCTCCCTCTCTACCTTCTTTAGAAGGAAGTTCGAACTCATGCATCTCCCTCACAGGCGCAGAGTGGGGAGAGCCGAGACCGTGGATGATCAACTCCAGCTGATGGATGGCTTGTGCGAGGAGGTAATTGGTGGTACATATGTACGAAGAAGAAACGTTAAGTTAGATTCCCGGTCGCCACGCGGTACCCCACCTCATGCCACCTGGATGGCCGCCCACCAGCCATGGCTGCTCGGCGAATCCGTGCCTTGTACGGCGCATTTACGCAGCACCCAACCAACCAAAGAGGGAAGAAGAGGCCGATAGGCCGAGAGCCTCGCCGAGCGCTTCTAGCGAGAGCTCCCACCACATTACACCACTTGGAGGCGTAGGTGACAGTGCTTGCGGCTGCGAATGTTGTCGAAGAACCAGCAGCCGCTCGACGATGTGCGGATGGAGAAGCCCGGCCCGGCCCAGGTGCAACGCGGGCTGTCCCTGAAAGAGGAGCTTGGCTCCGCATGAGCTACCCTCGATCGGGCACGGCTGCACTTGAAGCCGGCCACTCTCCAGCCCTGACATGGCAACACACCGCACACCGCACACCGCAACACCGCGACACCACGTACCCACACCACACGCCACAACTTTGGTCAGGCACCAACGTCCATCATTCTCTTCCTAGTGGAGGGAAAAAGTGGCCTTACCGAGCTTGGTGCAGACATCGTGCAGAGCGCCCAGCAGGTCGGGCAGGGTCGGCTCAGCGTCGGCCGCGACTACGAAGCCCGATAGGCGGAGCTGTTCGGCTTGCTGCGGCTTACGGCGGAGCACCCGCCGCTGCGTCTGTCGGGGCGAGGAGGGGTCGGCTCGGGCCGTCCTGTCCTTGCGCTTAGTCTTGGCCTGGCGAACGAAGGCGCGCTCCACCGCGAAGAGCTTGAGCGAGCCTTCGCCGTCTGAGGGCTTCCTCGAACAGAACGTGCGGGCCAACAGTGAATAGTGGCTGTTGCGCAGGATGAGCGCGGCGTTGCCCGTGCCCGCTTCGGCGATCATGACCGCCGCCGGCTTGACGCCCAACGTCCCCTCGCGCTCCTCCTCCGCGTAAAAATCTTCGCGGCCAAGCGACGTCGACGCGACTGACTCGACGTAGCCTGTGCCCCGGGGCAGCTCCTCGAACCTTCAGGCCCCAGCGGTCTCTAAAGGTTAGTTTGGGGCGCCCAGCCATGGCAAAATGAGGGAGGCGCGTACCCCATCTCCAGCATCGCCGCCCGCGCCAGGGCTTGCAGGCGGTACAGGGGGTGGAAGCCGCCCGCCACCGCGGCCGTTCTGGCCTGCCGATCAAAATCGTAGCGCTTGAGCTCCACGTCTGCCCACGACCCACTACGGTCGCGAGCCCGCGCCGCATTCAGGTCAGTCGGCCGGACTCGACTCCACTGGGAGGAAGCAGACCAGCGGTGGGTACCTGGCGATGTGCTGGGCGGTGAGATCGTCGGCCTGGGAGGCCCACTCGGGGGTGAAGCGAGGCCCGCGACTGATGCGGTGGAACGTGAAAGAGGTCTGCTCGATGAAGCGCCGTTTCTTCAACGCGGCGACCTCCTCCTTCGAGAAGGCCTTCACCACTTCGTCTTCCCTGCCGCCCTCGACAGACAACCCAGGTGAGAGCTTGCCACACATAACCCGAAGAAGAAGAAGAAGAAACAACTAGAGTACCCGCCATCGTTGACTCCGGCCTCGGACACAAATCGCAGAATGTCCTGGACCCGATCAGTGATGTGATGCTGGTGCTTGGCTGTCACCTGCACCATTACTCGGCCTGGACAGCGACACCCAAAAGAAAGTGACGAAATCGTGAGAAAATCTGTCGTAGTGTGTGTGTGTGTGTGTGTGTCGTGTGTTCGCGTTTTGAGTACCTGTGTCTTTGTCTTTGGTCACCTCCACCCAGCCGTTCTTTTTGGCTTCCATCATGGCGCCCTTGAAGATGGGCTCTACCGTGCGCATCTGGTGTCACCAGCCAGACACGACACGATTACACGAATCAGGTAATGCGCCCAGTGGGGGTGCGCTGCGCGACGAGGCGGCCTCGTACCCCGACCTCCTCGACGGTGAGTGGCGTCGGCTGGTCGCAGCCTCCGCCCACCATGCGCCAGATGCGGGCCTCGGGCGACCCCAGCACGAGGCACTCCTCGAGCGCCCGCCGCCACGCCGCCTCGTCCACCCCCGCCGCGTCCTTCTTGTTGGCTTGGGTCTTTCCCTTGGCCTTGCCCTGAACCTTGCCGGCACCACCGTCCGTCGCGGCGGCGGCAGCGGAGGCAGGGCTGCCGGCCAGGGTGTAGTGATTGGCGTGCAGGTTCTCGCTGCGGATCTGTCCGCTCTTCTGCAGCGGAGAGAGCACTTCCTCCGCCAGTGTTCGGAACCCGATCGAGACCCCGCACCGGCGAAAGAGCGCCGAACTGTCCTCGATCACCTGGTGCACTTCTCGACCACTAAGTTCAACGCAAACGCGGAGACCCGGACTGGGGGGTCGGTCGCACCTCGCACGTGGCAAGCTTGTGTAGGATGAGGGCCATCACGGCACGCGGGTCCGTAGTGAGTTCTGTTATCGACCTCCCCCACCACAACCACCAGTGAGGGGCTGGTGCCAAGCTAACGGCAATGCTTCAAGGGGGCACCTTGGCGACTCTCCATGTTTTTGTGTCTTTCTTCTTGTGTGGGGAGAAAGTGCAGCAGGAAGAGAGCAGCCGTGGGCACTTGGCTGTGCTCGCGGCGGCACACCAGGAAAGAGAGGCGAAAGCGAACACAGCATTTCCTGAATTGCCCTTTTCTTTTAAATTTCTTGGTGGCTATTGAATGTCAGGCATATTTTATCATCATTCTTAAATACAGGGCTGACTTACGCGAGTACTGGGTTCAACGATGGCAACGGCCGAGGTGCGAAGCCCTTTACCCAAAACTTTTGCTCGCCCTCCTAAGCTCTGGACCTCTCCTCCCCGGTTCGGCAGAAACAGCCAGAGGAGGAAGCGGGAGGAGGCCGCATCCTGGTGAGGAACGAGACTGACCTCGACCTCCCCTCCCACGACTGCTCGCTCTCGCTCCGGTTGCCCGATGGCAGCGGCCGTGGCACCAGCATCGCCCTGCCCGCGCGCTCCACCGTCGACCTCACCCACCACCGGGGCTACACGCTCGCCCTGCAGCGCCGCGGGTTCGTGTTTCGCGGGGCTGTGCAGGTCAGGGACGACCCTGCGGCGGCCGACAGCGGCTTCTACGACCCCGATAAGGGCAAGCCGCGCGTGGTGCTGGACCCGCCGGGCAGCGTTTTTTATGTGATTGAGGACCCGGACTACAGCGCGGTCACCAAGGACGAGGTTGCCGCGGCGCACGGGCTCATCGTGTCGTGCCTGGAGCACGGCGGCCGCGTGCCTGCACCCTTCCGCGACACCACGCGCGGTTCGTGCCATCACTCGATCCCATTTCCCTGGGCTGGCGCTCATCATCACTCGCACTAGATTGCTGGACGTGGATTGCGACGCAGTTGGGCAGGCGGCAAGACGAGGCGGAGGCCCTGCAGGAGGAGCTCCGGTCGCAGCTGGCGCGTGGCGATCTGCGACAGCCCTGGCACGCGCTGTACGACGCCCGACGCCCGGCCCTGCCCGCCGGGATGGCCCACGCGGCCAAGCTCGAGGCGCTCGTGACCACGCGGCGCGTGGGCCTCGTGATCTACTTCCGCGCTCTCGACCGCTTCCCCGGAGGCAACGCCGACTGGGCCGTGCTCAAATTCAAGATGGGCTTCGCGCCGAAGAACGAAGAAAAGAACGAGGACGAAGAAAAGGGCGAAGACGAGGAGTGCTGGGTGAGGTGGATGGGCTACACGAACTGGGACGGCAGTGGCTTGATCTCGCGCAGATCGGTCGAGCGTGAGCGGCTGCCGGTGGCGGAGGTGCGGACGCAGCTGCTCGAATCGCTGGCGGACGTGATCGACGCGTCGGACCAGCGCTCCGTGGAGACGGTCATCGTCGATCGCCACCTCGAGTCCGAGGGCACCAACACCGAGTGGAGCTCGGTCGAGGTGCTTGTCTACGTGCCGCCCGAGCTGGCCGACCACGTGGGCGTGACCCCAGTCGCCGACAGCGCGCCAGACGACACCTCGGTCGAGTCTTTCGCTGTGGGCGAGGCCGTCGGCCAGCAGAAGCCGTGGCTGCTCGCGTTCCGGCTGCACCAGCGGGCCGTGCCACACAGCAGGTCGTCATCCCAGAGGCCCGCCAATGTTACTGCCGGCCGCGCCAAGGCGGTGCTGGACGGAGCCAGTTCGCTGTTGCGCGTGGGCCGCGTGAGCTCCACCCTCAGGCACCTGGCTGTCGACGAGGAAGAAAGTCTCCACGACTTCAGAGACATCTACCTGCCGCCACTCTTCCTCCTCAGCGACAACGCCATGCCCACCAGCGCGTGAAGAACAAATAATAATCTGCAATAAAATAATTATTATTTGATTTATTGTTATTCTTTTTGTGTTTTTATGTTTTTATGCTTTTATTGTTATCTTTGGATGTTTTCAGGTTCATTTGGGCCGTGAAAGGGGAGAGGCGGGAGCGCTGCGGGAGGAGCCAGCGGTGTCGTTGTGGAGGGCGAGGAGTCGCTTGAGCACGGCGCCCTGCTCGGCCAGCATGGCGGCCTTGGCCTCGAGCCCAATGCACTGCTGCTGGTGGGCCTCGCGCTCGCGCACGAGCTGGTCGTTGAGCTGGTCGATGGTGGCCTGCATCTGCTGCTCCTGCGCGGCCTTGGCCTGCATCTGCTCCTGGAGCAGATCGATCTCGTGCGCCTTGTCCTCCACCATCTGCTTCGTCACCTCCAGCACGTTGCGCATGTCGTCCAATAGCCGATGCTGCCAATGTAACCACACGACACGCACACACGTCAACACCAAACTCGGTCCAATTAAAAAAGAGAGGGGGGGGGGCAAAATGACGCACTTGGGTCTTGTCATCAAGCACGACCCAGAGGTCCTCGTTGCTGCTGGTGGTGGCGCCGCCGCCGCTGGCCTTGAGCTCGCGGTTGTCCTTGTTCATGAACTCGCGGATGCGCCGCTCGCGGTCGTTGATCAGCTGCTTGGACTCCTTGATGATCTCCTCCTTGCGCTCGAGCACCCGACGCATCTCCTCGAGCTCGGCCCGCTGCTCGTCCGCCCCGAGCCGCGCGGCGCGGCACTCCTGCTCGGCCGCGCGCAGCCTCTCCTGAGCCTCGGCGGCTGCGCGCCTCTGCTCGTCGGCGGCCCGCCGGTGCTGCGCGAGCTCGTCCTTGTCGCGCTGGGCCTTGGACAGGAGCTCGCCCAGCTGCCGCTGCATCTGGGCCACCAGAGCCTTCGTTTCCTCGTGATCCTGCGCGCTCTTTGCGCTCGCACGCAGCTCCGCGATTTCAGCCGCGTCCCTCTCGCTCTGCTGCAGCAGCGCGGCGTTGCGGGTCCGCAGCTCCTCCATCTGCCGCTTGCTCTCCTCCTCGGCTGCGGCTGCGGCCGCGACGCGCCCTGCAGTCTCCTGCGCGTCGGCCTCGATGGCGCGGCATCGCTGGAGCGCCTCGTCGGCGTCGCGCTGGAGCTCCTCGATGCGGGTCTCCTTGGCGAGAAGCAGCTTCATGAGGCCGTCCATGTCCTTCTCCTTCTTCTGCTTCTCCTCCCGCAGCCCGTTGCGCTCCAGCTTCGCCTTCTCGCGCCTCGCGCGCTGGGCGTCGGCCTCCTGCCGCGCCTGGGCGAGCTCGGCCTCCGCAGCGCTCGCCCGGGCCAGCGCGGCGTCCAGCTCCAGCCGCCGGGCCTGCGCTGTGTCGACGGCGGTCTGCGAGGCCTCTGCCTCCTGCCGACGCAGCTCGGCCTCCTTCTGGCCCAGCTCTCGTCGCAGCGTCGCCCGCTCCTCGTCCCACCTGCGCCTCCCTTCCGCCAGCTCGCCCTCCACGCCCTCCTTCTCGCGCTGCAGTGCGAGCAGGCGCTCATTGGACGCACGCGCATCGGCTTCGCGCTCACCCTGCGCGCGGGCCAGTGCGGCCTGGAGCTCGTCGATTGTCGCTCGCCGCGCCTCGTCGGCCGCCTGCGCGTCCTGTCGCGCGTCACGCAGCTGGGCCTGCGCTTCGTCGCGCTCGCGCACCGTTTCCTCTAGCTCGCGGGTCTTCTTGTCCACCAGCACGCCCTTGACCTTGGCCTTGTTCTGCAGCAGTGCCACCTTCTCGTCGTGCGCCTTCCGCAGTTGCGCAAGCTCGCGGTCAAAGGCCTCTCGGGCCTCCCGCTCCCGCCGCTGCTGCTGCGCGACCTGCTCGGCGAGTTGCTCCTCGCGCCGGATCGCCTCCTCCAGCCGCTGGCCGGCCTCCTGCAGCTCGCGCTTGAGCGCGCCCTCGACCTCCTCGAGGCCAAGGCCCTCGCGCTCCCGGTCCTTCCGCACCGCATCCAGCGTGCGCGCGAGCTTCTCCCGGTCTCTGCGCTCCTCCTTGAGCTCCTCCTCGAGCCGCTCCACCTCCGCGCCCCTCGCCTTGGCCCCATCGTGCGCTCGTGCGAGCTCCTCCTGCGCGGTGCGGGCCTCCATCTCTGCCCGCAGCTCCTTGTCGCGGCTCTCGGTAAGCGTCGACTGAAGGGCGGCGAGGGCGGCCTCGTGTGCTTTGTTGGCCGCGCGTAGCTCGTCTGCCTCTCGCGAGGCCCGCTGTGCGGCGTCGGCCTTCTCCCGCTCGAGCTCGGCCTCGCGCAGCTTCGCGTCGTGGTGCACCTGCTCGCACTCTCGCCTCAGCGCACCCGCCTCCTCCTCGGCTGCTCGCGCCGCCTCTCGCGCCTGCGCCAGCTCGGCCTCTACCTGACGCAACCGTTCGGCCGCGCTGTCGAGCGCCTCGCGAGCGCGCTGCAGCTCCTCCCGCGCCCCATCACGCTCCGCCTGGCACGCGGCGAGCTGCGCCTCCAGGCCTGCGACCCGGGTGCGCTCCTGCTCACTGCCAGTCGATAGCTGCTGCTCGCGCTGGATCAGGTCCTCCTCGGCGCGCTGCAGCCGCCGCTGCAGGTCCTCCTTGGCGGCGCCCAGGGCGGCCAGCTCGTCACCGAGCCGGCCCAGGCGGGCGTCCCTGGCCTGCATCTCTTCGGTGAGGCGCCCCATATCGGCCTCGAGGAGGAGTCGCTCCTTGCGCAGGCGCTCCACCTCCTCGCCTCGCTGTTCGCCAGCCTTCTCCTTAGCGCGCAGCCGCCTCTCGAGCTCCTCAAGCTCCGCCCGGTGCCCGTCGTCTTGCCCCTCGCCGACCACTTCCTCGCGCCGCGGCTGCGCCTCACCCGCCCGGGCCTGGGCCTGGGCCGAGACCTGCGCAGTGAGCGCGCTCAGCTGTGCGGCCATGTCGGCGATTTTCTCCTTCCACTCGGTCTCGCGCGCCTCGAGCAGCTGCTGCCACTTCTCCCGCTCGCCCTGKCGCGCTCGCTTCTCCTTCTCGCGCTCTCGGTCCTTCTTGCTCCGCGGGACCACYTCCACCTCCTGGTCCGYYTGCGGGCGTGCGGCCGCCTCTGGTGGGAGCAGYTGCTCRTCGGCCGTCGCCGAGGCGYCAGCGGCGGTCGTTGGCGCAGGGTCAGGGTTGTCGCTGGYCTGCGTGGGTGCGGGCGGCGCCAGCGACTCGACGGCRTAGAGACCCAGCTCCGTCGGCAGGTGGTCGAAGTCGATGTCCTTGAGGCAGATCGAGAAGTCCACCATCGACAGCGGCGCCTGAGATACGCSATYGTCCAGCAAGRCGACCAGAGATCAGATTTGCCCCAGATGAGGAGAAGGAGTCGAGAGGGRTTGAGGTGGAGCGCTGGGGGAGCGTAGTACCAGGAAGCCGACRAAGATGTCATAGTCCTCCCTGACTCGAAACAGTGCGTGGGGTTCGTACCTGCGYCAAGATCATGGTCAGTGATCACCCGCACATCGCGATGGCCCAAGCCATTGATCGGGCGGCCSGGGAGGAGGAGGGTGACGGTGCGGTGCGGTACCACTTGGCGGTGATGTCGGCCCGATCGGCGATGAGCATGCGCATGTACTTCTCCAACTTCTTTTCAATCAGCGCAAACCGAATCCACGCACGACCTCGTCCYGACGATGTGCGCACCTGGGGAAGACCACACACAGCACAGCGATCATGACACGCAGCAAAGAACAAGGRTGAGAAAAKCAGCAAACRCWGAAGAGCGGTGGTCCATCGATTCACGGCTCRGCTCTGCCTGATGAGGCGRGATCGTGCGTGCGTGCGTGCGTACTTGCGAGAGACCCAGCACGCTCTCGATGGAGTGGCTAGCCGGCCCGTGCAGTCTGCGATGTGASAAGACGTGGYGGTTGGACATCCGGGCACCRGGCAACATACTGATAGTGCACGTGCGTGCGTGAGTGTGTGGAAGGGTGCACGCACTTGGCGATATTTTGAATGAAGTCCCAGTAGTGCTTCGTCCAGCCCCATATCGTGTCTGCGCCACCAAAAGAGGGGAGAGGGAGGAAGAGGGGGGGGGGTTTGAGGACGGAGTCAGGGTGGAGTAGGAGTAAGCTTGTTCACCTCCCCCCCCCGCGGGGAGCCAAAAGAAAGAACCTTGAAGGCCGTGGAGGAAGGCCTTTTCCATGACCAGACAAAAGCGCTCGAGCTGAGGGCTGTTGTCATCGATGCAGTTGTCGCCATCGGTGAGAAGGCCCAAGAGTAGCTTGACCGATATGCGAAGCTCCTCACCGAGCCGCCTCCTGTAGCGCTCGTGAAAGCCGCTGTCCATCTTCTTTAACGCCGTGCGTGCAGGCGCACCGACCGGCGAATCTTCTTGTTCTGTGTACAAAATCGAAATCTCGCAGGCACGTTCATCTTTGTGCACAAGATTAATTAATTAATTAACTGGTTTTATTTTCCCATCCGTTTGCCTAAAGGCGCTGCGGTCGTTGTTCAGCCCCAGAAGATGGTACGACCTTACCAGGGCCGCACTCCAGCCAGGCAATGATCATGGCGGCAGTGATCAACGTTGACAACAGATCTTTTTTAATCATAAAAAACCTCAACTAAATAAGGAAAGGGCGACCGAGACAGAGACAAACGAAGGGGGGGGGGTGGAAGATAGACCTGAAGAAGAGGAGGAGGAGAGGATGAAGATGGAGAGTCGGCTCGGCCCAGTTTTGGCCAGCGCGGCCTTGCTGTTGCTGGCCCTGGTGGCGGTGGCGATGGGGGAGGGGGATCGGACGGTCCAGGGCTACATGTACATGGAGAGCGCAGATCTGGCCCCCTTCAGCCCGCTCGAGGACTGGGCTCTGGCGCACCCGCGACCGTCCAGGAGGAGCGACTTCGCCGCATCCCAGACCACCAGGGAGAAGAAGCAACAGGCGATGAAGCTTCTTCCCGAGATGATGGCTTACATGAAGCACAACACCCTCAGCTCGGACCAGGTGGCCGAACAGATAGCCCGCATGCTGGCCGATCAGCCCAAGTTCCCCTCGGCCAAGGACCAGGAGAAGAGGTTGAAGGCCAATCCCTTCGAGATCACCTTCGCCAGGCAGTTCATCGATGCATCCGGCACTAAGGGGGTAGGACCCAACACGGCCCGCCAAGTGAAGGGCAACGGCCGCGCGGGCCTCATCGCCATCTGGGGGCTCGAGTGGGCGTATGGCGCGCACGATGTCAGCCAGGACACTGAGCAGCTGGCATTCAGCAACCGCAAGCGAGGCCTCTCCTCCAACTACCTCGGCTCTCTCGAAAACGGTACTATCTCGCCATCACGCCTCCCTCCGGCCCTCGCCTCACCCTCGTTGATCCTTTAGAACACATCTGCGTGATCAAGGAAGTAGACGCGGCGAGCGTGTACCTTCTGCGAGGTACATTACAGAAGCCCCTCATAAACATTCAGGGTGGCTGACGTTGGTGGTTGGCATGTGTGAGTGTAGGAGCGGTCAACAGCACGGTAGCACACAAGGGCGACGTCTGCGACTATGCCGAGGCGTTCAACGTGATCATCGACATCCCTCTGAACTCCCGCGCTCCGATGGAGAGCGTCATGCTGTACCTCGTTGCTGCGACGGTCGACGAGTACAGTCTCATCCTTCCCGGTACCTCCACCTCTTGTTAACGTGGACTGTCGCTGGGGTGAGAAGACGCTTGCTTTCTCACCTGTGCTCCACCCGCGTTCGCCCACCAGAGGACCAAACGCAGAGCACCTACGAGAAGGTGTGCTTTGACTACCCATTGATGCTCTACAGCTACGTCAGGCAAAAAACGGGTACCGCGTCGTGGTCCACAAAGTAGTTGCCGCTGCGACGTACCCTGATGTTTGCCTTCCTTCTTCCCCCCCCCCCATGTGTGTGTGTGTGTTTTACAGGTACCTTTACCAACATGGCGCACACCTGCAATGAGCGATTCTGCTCCCGGTACCAGTGCCTGTGCGGCAGGACGCTCTTCAACTCACAAACGGACCCGTGGAACATCATCCCCGCCTTCTGCCCCCTCTCCACCTTCTATCCTGACTTCTTCATCGCCGAGAGCTATGGCTCCTAATTAACCCGCAACACACAACCCAACCTACGTAGCGCCGCCAATGAGTGAGGGCTCTCGTGTTCAAACCCAAACACACCAACCCTCGACCTGGGAGGGACGCCTCCCGAAATGAGCTGGTGATCAGGCGGAAAGAGAAGAAGGCCAAATGGGTGGGGGGTAGGGCGAGAACATAAAATTTATGGGGCATTGCGCAAATCGGGGAGGCCAGTGCTGCTTGCAGCGTTGAAGAAGAGCTTCAGAGAGGGAGATTTGGTCCTTCTGAGTAGGCCAATGGCGCAGCCCGCAGGATGTTCGCCCACAGGGTCGTCGTCGTCGTCGTCGGCCTGGCATCTAGAGGAGAGGCTTCAAATTTGTGGCTGTAGGTGCCCTCGCCCGACCAGGAGGCCGGGCACAGCCGAAGCGTCATCGTCCGTCGATCGATGCTGGTCGGAGGTGGGGACGCCCAGTCGTGGCGCTCTGGGTGGCCAGAAGAGCCTGGTTTCGTACGCGCTCGCTCGTGATGTGGTCGCTCGTGTTGGCCGGCAGCTGCGTCGCGAGTGTTGCTGAGGTGTAAAATTTCGAAGTTGTTGTATCCACAAATCTTGATCTGGTTGGAGTGATGTTGTTGGGTCGTGGTCACCGGAGGGTCGCCACAAGAGCTTGAAGGAGGAGGAAGCGGTTGGTCTATGCCGACGCATTAAGGCCTTCCTCCACGTCGTCGCCCTCGGACAGCCGGCCGCCGAGCTCCGGACGAACCGCCTGATGCCTCGAGCAGCGCGGCGCCCAAGGTGGAGCCCTCGTCGACGCTGCTGCTGCTGCTGCTCGCCGGTGCAGAGCTGCCAAAGCCACCCGACCCCGGAGCGCCGAACGAGGCCGAGGCTCCGCCGAAGCTGGGGGTGGGAGCGGGAGCGCCAAACGATCCGCCGGTCGCTGCGCCGAAGGCTCCGGCCGACGACGGTTGACCGAACGAGGCAGACGAGCTGGCGGGCTGGAAGGAGCTGGTCGTCGACGAGCCGAAGGGAGAAGGAGTCGACGAAGCGGGCGCTCCAAACGGGGAGGGCGTGGGCGCGGAGAACGTGGAGGCGCCGAAAGCAGCGGGGGCTGTAGATGATGATGCTGGAGGAGCGCCGAATGCCGGAGCAGATGCCATACCGCCGAACTGTGGAATGGAAGAGCTGCTCGATCCTCCACCAAAGGCCGGAGTCGATCCGGAGGACCCTCCGGCGAAGGACGGGGTGGAGGTAGAGGCGCCAAAGGGAGTGGCGAAGCTCGAAGACGACGTCGCTTGGCCACCCGACGTGGCTCCGCCAAAAGCTCCCGGCGTCGAAGTGGTGGTCGCACCAAACGCGGGCGCTGAGGCGCCAAACGAAGTGCTCGACGAGGTGGGTGCAGCACCGAAAGGAGTGCTCGACGGCGTGGAACCGAATGGAGTAGCGGCCGAGGATGGGGCGGACGCTCCGAAGGCTCCTGATGTCGCCGATCCAAACGCAGGAGCAATGCTCGAAGGCGCGGATGTCGCGCCAAAGGGCGTACTCGAGGGCGTGGGTGTCGCGCCAAAAGGAGTGCTCGAGGGCGTGGGAGCTGCGCCGAAAGGCGAAGGAGCGGCAGAGGTGGCTGAAGCGCCCGTAGTCGCGCCGAACAGGGCTGTCGAGGCGGGAGCAGCACCGAAGGACGAGGTCACCGCGGTCTGGGGTGCACCGAAAGAAGGGGTCGACGAAGACCCGGCGGCTGTGGGTGTGGCCGCTGTGAAACCGGTGCCAAAGGATGCCGGCGTAGACGAGGGGGCGCCGAAAGTAGGGGTAGAAGCTGGCGCGGAGAATCCCGACGTGGCCGGCGCACTGTCAGTCGCCGCAGGTGCAGCTGAGAAGGCGGTTGCCGAAGAAGATGACGAAGGGGGCGCAAACGACGTCAAGCCGGTAGACGGAGTTGCGGCCGGTTGCGCAGTCGTAGGAGCAGCTGGGGTCGGAGCAGCGAAGAAAGCTGTCGCCGCTGCGGGGGCAGACGGCAGAGCTGAAGATACGGGCGTGGTGGTCGGCATGGTGAAGGCGGCTGTCGGAGGCGGCTGGAGTTGCGCGACGGACGCGGGTGGCGGCATAGCCACGGGCACTGCGGGCGTCGAGAGCGAAAGCGAGAGAGCGGGGGATGGCTCCGGTTTCGGCGGAGGAGGCAGAACTCCAGACAACTGTAGTTAGAAAAAAAAGAGTAAGGCGATGAGCATTGCAACATGTTGACCCCCAACTATGCTGTGAATGCCCAACGTACCGAAATTTGCCTCGGAGGCTTGTTCTGCTTGGCTTGTTGCTCCTCCTCCTCGCGTCGACGTTTCTCTTCGAGCTTCTTTTCGGCCGACTGCGAAATGGCTTCGTACCGCTTCTCGGCCTTTGCTTCTTCGTCTTCGTCGTCGGAGAACACGAGAGGCTTCTTTCGTTCGCCTAGCGCTCCGAACACGGGCGAGAGCTTGGTCCCCTTGGCCCTCTCCTTGTCGCGGGGTGTGAGCGCCACACGATGCCGAGGCGTGCTCTTGAGGCTCGACTTGGGTGCCGAGGCAAGCAGCGCGTCTAATGTTCGGGGAGGTGTGCTTGGTGCCTCCCTGACCTGGTGGACCGCCACTGTTGCCTGCGTCGTAGGCGTCGCAGCAACAATCTCCTGCTGGTGCTGCTCAGCAGCACAGGGCACACAACCGACAAATGCGRGTAAGCAACACGCCAACGGAAGCAGAGCAAGMAGTACAGAGGGAGGGGAGGGGGTGTACCTTGGGAGGAGGTGTAGGGCTGGTAGCCATTTCCATAGAAGCCACTTCACGCGAGGCTCGATTCGGTGTGGTGCGCATCGTCCTGCTTTCGTACGAAGTAGCGTCCATCTCATCGCCCAGAGAGGGATAGAGGACAGGCTGCTTATCGAGGAGCGGCGACGCTTCGGTGTCTCTTCTCTTCTTGGGCGTAAAGGTCTCCGTCTCTGAAATTCGCAGCTTGCGGTCAGGGCTGCCATTCTGGGCTTTCCGCTTGACCACCCGAGAGACGGTGGTGGCACTGAGGAAGTGCGGCGAGGGAAAGGGGTCAGCATTCAACACACGACGGGCCACAAAAGCGAGTCGAGGAGGGGGCAGAACTAATGCACACCTCTCCCGCTGTGTCGTTGGCCTGTTTCGCTTGGTAGCAGTTTCCTCTGAAGGGGATCCCGACTTCTTTTGGTGTGCGAGAGATAACATACATAGAAAATATCAACAACGTCAGCAACAAGGGATGCACAACAACCCGCATGCCGAGCTGCAAACGGTATTTCAAGCCAAGACAACGTACGGAGGGAGAAATGCGTCTCTTGGGGCGGGAGAGCGTTGTGGGCTCCACGGAGGTCATCGGGCTAGTGGCTAGGCGCTGCTTCTTCTGCGATAACCGTGCACCATTCTGAGCTCTGCCACTGCCGTCGTGCCCTTCCTCTTCGATGATCAGCCGCTTTCTGTTGTGCCCTGCATCTTCCTCTACCTCCATGGAAGGTGAATCCTGCTGCTGTTGCTGCTGCTGCGGGAGGGAGCTAACCCCAGAAGCGCCTGAGATAACGCATAGAAGACAGAATCGTCATCAAAAGGTGCATCCACCAAAAAAAAAAAAAAAAAAAAAAAAAAGGTCAAGATTATGTCAAGTTGGTAGGTAGTTACCTGCTTGCATGCGCGTGGGCGGAGTCATAAAGATGGGGCGAGCAGGGCTGCTCTGCTGGGCTGAATCAGCAGACACGAAGGAGGAGGAATCTCTTCCCTCCTCCGCAGAAACGGCACCACCGTAGCCAGAGGGCCTGCTCAAGAAGGCCGGGGCCTCCTCCGCGGGCATAGGCCGCTCGGAGTAGGTTCTGCGGGAGATCGGCCGAGGCGATGAGTACTCATAATCTTCCTGGGCTCGCCCAAAGTGCAGGCTGCCCGGACGTGGTAGCAGAGCTCTCTCGAAGGCCATGCGCGTGTCATCTGTGGGGGGGGGGTACACCGCAACAAGAACATCATTAATTAATCAGAATTAACCAGGCCCCTCACAGCGAGCACAAAGATTGTTGGCATGGTGGTGAGGTGTGTACTGCGGAGATCAATTTCCTCAGAATGCTGGACCCGTCCGTCTTCTCTAAGCCGTCGTCGTTGCACATTCTGTCCAGGAGATTCGGTTCGATTGGATGTGGGCGTGTTCGTGGATGATGCTGATCGAGGCAAGAAGCCAGCAGCTCCTCCTTTGGCGATTATGGGCTGGTGGGGCCGTCTCTTTATCCACACCAAATAGAGCACGGCAAGAGGCAGCAGGAGGCAGACAAGAGCGATGCCGCCTAGAACGATGGGAGAGGGCGAGTTGGAATCCTCCACCGTCAGCCCATTTTGCTGCTCCATCTCTTCTCGCCACAACTACGCAGAAAACAACAAAATGTTTTGGCGCGCAGGAAAGGAGGTCTCTCCGCTTGTACCGCGGATTTCAAATTTTTCCCGCCTATTTCCTTGAACAGAAGAGGTCACGTGTTCTTGTTCAGGACGGGCGAGGTCAACGTGGGCAGAAGGGGCTTGTTTGTTTTTTTTTTTTTTTATACAACGCTCACACGGACGCAGGTCATGGTGCCGTGATGCTCGCAGTAGTCGCAGCTTTGAGGCTGTGCGGCCGCGTGGGCGAAGCGGGTGGCGGGAGCAGGACGGAAGCTTGTGCGGGCGCATCGGCATCACCAGCAGGAACCACCTTCGGTTGTGCGGTGGTAGCGGGGGCATCTTCCGACGGAGACGCGGCAGCCTTTGCGGGGGTGGTGGTGGCTGCATTGCCAACAAAACGAAACAGGCACACATGTCAGGGGCCAGTCGTGGTGGGGGGTAGCAT